>VYXC01010733.1:248493-344098 GCA_013397175.1 Platysteira castanea | reverse complement strand
ACACTGATGGACATTCATTGGAGATCAACTAAAAATCAGCAATTCACTGAGCTCTAAAATTTCATCACTTATCACACAGAATGCAATACTATTTATTGCATAAAGTTTTCATATTCAAATATACCAATCAAGAAGCACCAGGTCTTTGGCAGTTGAAGTCAGCTATTTTATATTAAATATTTGTGATGGGTATCTCCGGGGACATATATGAAAGTTTGTTTTAAAATTTTTCCTCTGGTTTTGAAATTATCCACAGGTAGAGTGTTTCTTTAAAATTCTCTGCAGCAGAAGCTGCTGGCATTTTAAAGCTGCCGTGGCAAAGTAGTATCCCCACAGAAAAAAACCCTAAACTATTAGAGCTCTGCTGAAAATGGAGTAGGGGAATTAAAAAAAAAAAAATCCAAACATTTTATTCATATCCAATAGAATCCAAATGGCTTTTTCAAATTGCAGTCTGGGATTTAGTACAAAATGTCACACTGTGTATACCCTAAATTTCATTTGCCTTTGACTCCATAGTGTCTCAAGATACCAGTATTTTTTTCAGCCTTTTATTACCAAGTGTTTTGGGGCATTCACAATTTCCAAGATGTTGCTGCTGCTTCTCATGATTACATTTAAAGTACTTCTACTGTGGACAAATGTCTTAAAACACTGCAGAAGAAAAAACACAGTTGGAAACATGCAAACCAAAGGCAAACCAGTGAAGTTAAATATTAACTGCTGGACAACATCTGCGCGCACGTACCGGGCTGCAGCACCCCACATGAAGCGCATGACACTCCGTGTCTGACTGTCGGACTGCACTGCTGTGTCTAATGAACACTGTGTTGCTGCACTGGCCCACAAGCAAATATAAAAAACATCGAGAAAACCACCTACCCAGACTGATTTATTTCACTTTTTGGTGCTCTGAGTAGGATCACTTTATTTATTTTCCAACAAGTCCATATTCCTGTTGGCAACATTCCTCTGTGGGTAAAAGAGGCAAAGCAGAGTCAAGCTGTGTTCCCCCTATCCCTGTTCCCTCCTTATCCACTGTTTCTGGAACTGATTTACATTAGCCTTCTCTCTCTTTTAAATGAGGCTAAATATTTTCCTTCCCCCCCCCTTTTTTTTATCCCCTCCCCCATTTTTGGGTGGGGAAAGAGAAGAGGAAAGGAATTGAGGATTTTTTTCCAAATAACTAGCAGAGTTACACCAGGTTACACATGCTTTGTAATAAGGCATTCAAAATACTAAGTAAACAAGAGTAAAAGTAGCACAATCAAAACCCATAGTATCACTAGCCAACTTAGCACAGCTATTAAAAATCTACTGGGTAAGTACTTGGCATCAGCCTTTCTCAAAATAGCCCCAGTTCAAAAAGTTGCTAAGCAGATCCCTGCATGCTCTGGGGAACTAAATGGAAAATTGTACCTTTCTCAACTGCCCTGACACATGATGTTTGGAAAAGCTTCGGAGAAGTAAGCCAGAAATTCTAGATAACAGAACATTTCCAGATAATGTCATTTCTTCCCTTAATTGTGTTACTCTTGAAATATCCTTGTATCCTCTCATGGGGCTTGATCTTGGTCCTAAGAAAAGTAATTACCTTTCGTATGCAAGATCATACTATCAGAGGAGAAAGCTTTTACTGTTTATATACTGAAAATCTGCTTATTACAGACATCCACATGATGCAATACAAGAAATTCAGTGAAAGTACCTGAGTTGGAGCCTAGCGTGTTTACATGGTTGCCAAAGCTTTCTGGGGGCAATTCAAGGTATTTAAGCAGAAATGCTAAATGTTTCACTGTAAGATTTAACTTTATTATAAGAGCTTGAGCTCTTTATTTGCTTATATCCACTTTGTCTTTGCATCTAACACAATGCTGCTGTGCCACTCTGTTTATCCATCTTAGATCACTTCCATTATTTTGGTACTGAGGAAAAGGAAGGGAAGAAACATTAATCATATCCTTACTAGCTAACTGAACTGATAATCTGAGTTTTTTACAGTTAGTTTGAGTAATGATGGCTATGCCTCAGTTATCAAGCCTACAGTTTCATCCTACATAATATTTACCACAACATACATACCCAGCCATGCTTTGTATATGTGCTTGTTTTATACAAAATACCATCATTCTTATAGTATATATAAAAAATTAAGTCTATTAATGATTGCAATATACAGAGATAGATTCCTTTGCAAAGAAATATGAAGTCAGTCCCATCTGGTTTTTTAACTCATGACTTCTGATCTATTAATTGCCTCGATTTTGTGATTCTTTGTATAGACTTTATCCTGTAGAGAGAGATGATGTTTCTTTGTTAAATGCTTTGCTGTTTCCTGTTGTGAGAACTTAATTGACTGTTACTATTCAAGTCCTAACAAAACAGCATTTCTACTGTCCTTTGCTAATTATGCCTTGCCTGCATTTTCCATAGCATTTCACACTACATTTGTTTTTCTACTTTATATTTTAGGGCAGCTTATTTGTAAGAATGTGCATTTATGTTCATATTATCTTGACCTAACAGACCAGATCTGATTGCTTTTTAAACGTATGCGAATAATTGGCTTGGAAACAACACAGAAATACAAGTGCTGCATTTAGTGTGAGCACAAGAAAAGTTAAATTGGGCTGGCACTTTAAATAAGCTCAGCTTCCCAGTGTAAGGGCATGCGTTGCTCTGGGACCAGTAATACAATGGACCCATCTTTGGGATAATAAAAATTATGTCTATCTCACAAAAATAAGGAGCCTAACCTGCTAGAGAATCCAAATAGTAGATTGTGTTAAATGTAAAATGGTGGTCAAGAAAGAGTGAAGGGGGAAATATCTAAGCTGCCCTCTTAATATTTCCACATATGGTCTCAGACAACTACCAGAATAGCCCAGTTTGTCTAATGATACTCATGGTTAGTAGGAGATATTACCTCTGCCTATAAAAGTTGTTCTGCCTAAAGGCATTTTACCAAATAAGCATACAAAGTATGTAAAATAAAACATATATGAATTAAAAAAAAAAATCAGAAAGACAAACTCTATACCAGTTACTGAGATCAAGTTACCTCAGGCTAACAACTGTTCAACATTTCCTTTGAGAAGCAGAGAAGGAATACATAAGCTTTCAATATAACATGTAAGTATGTTCTCATATACTGTTGTTTAGCGAGAGAAATCTGAACTAAAAATTCAAAGACTAATCTGCTTTTGAAACACGAGGCAAATGCAATTAAATTTCTGCAATTTTAAGTTCAAAGACATTAGAGCAAAAGATCCATAGCATAAGGCAAAGATAATTTTTAAGGACAGAAAACAAGTACAGTCACATCTTAAGACATTTCTATTTTTAAAAAGGCTGTTGTCATTAATTACAGCTGTTAATACGCTGTGTATGGATAAACAGTTAACACGGTGTAATCAAGCCTTAACTTCTATATTTCCTGAGGTTGCTTCTCGGTTCCATAACTGACACCATCTGGCCAAAACCTCAAACATCTTACTGCATGTTACTGCAGTAAGGGTATGTGACACCAAGAGTCCCCTTCCCCAATGCTGCTGGTCACCAACCCTGAGGAACAGCCAGCAGAAGAGACTCTACTGATGTTCTTCACCTCTTTTCAAAGCAAAGTGTTAGGCCTATTTGCACTAGAAAATAGTGTGACTATGACTTGCAGGAAAATTAGTAATAATTAGTCATGTGTGGGAAAAATTACAAAAAAATCCTTAAGCGTTTTCAAGACAATTCCCATAATTCTACTCTCTGGAACATGTACACCAGGTTGCCATTTAGCAACAACCACCCAAATTTTATTTTTAGAAAAGAAAAAAACTCCAAAATCTTTCATATTTTTCTTGATTTGTGCAAATCTTTACCTATCTGTCAGATGACAAATTCTTGGCACAGGGACACTTTCCATAATAACTGCATCATAAAATTGGCTACGAGACAAAACAAAGTTATCACCAAACAGGAATTACTACTGTGCAATGATATTGTTTAAATCACAGGTGAAATTTTATTACAAAGACTAAAGGAATGGGACGAAAAAGAAGAATAAGTAACTGCAGCTGCAATTTTCTGAAGGCCATGTACAACTTTTTTTATTTCATTCCTAAATTGAAAAATGTCTTGCTTTGGCCTTCAACATGTTCACATCTAGAGGAGGAATTAAGCCCGTTTACTACCTTGTATTTCCCTGTAATGGAATGTTTCCTTTCAAGCTTTAGTCCCTGTACTAACACACAATAAAATCCTCATCCCCCTCCTACCCCCCAAAAAAAGCATTTTGCTTCAGCAGGGACTTCAGAACTAGATGCACAGAAAATAATCCAATGTCCCTTCCTCTAATAACTAGCCAGGAGTGTTCAGGCACAGTGTAATCACTCCTCCACTATACCCAGCACTATTGCATTAAACTGTAATTTAGTTGATCTGCTTCTGGGAGTCATTTATTACATTCCAAGTCCTGTGGATAGTGATAGGGCCATAAATGGAGCTATAAAAAACAAACTCTTATCAGCTGGACATCTTTTTCTACTACACGAAAGTTTGGTAAATACAAAGATTTATTACTGGAGCAATGCTCTATGAGAACATTGTTTATTCAGTAAAGTGGAGGTGATTTTTCTTTCGTTCTGCAGTTTCCTTCATTTGCTACTTGCACACTGCTTGAAAGTGGAACTGGTTACAGACTTCCAGTGTACATGCATTTCTCAAAGTGAGATTTAATTCTTCACAAACTGATACAGTTTTTTAAGGCATGTCTGCACAAGATTAAAACCATAGTGTCCTTATCAGCATGGTTTCTTTAGGTTGGTGAGCACTGACAAACGAGAAATGCTACCTGCCATGCACCCAGTCCCCTGCTCTGTGATCAGAGCTTTGTGAATGCTGACATTTCACATGTAAGGCTAGATCAAAGCCCAAATCTTTATATTGTTCAATTAAACCTGTACATTCTGTATGTCTCAAATAGAAAAAAAAGGTCTGCTTTTTCAGTTTTGAGGAATAAATTATTTTTGTTGTGTTTAAAAGAACTTTTTGGTAAAAACAGATTTGAAAACAATCTGTCACTTAGCAGGAAGTTGCAATCAACTAACTAGACAGTATTTTTCTTTTTTAAAAAGTCCCAAAATATTTGTTTTACATTCTTCAAAACATTCCTACTGTCACTGTAAACAAAAGTATAATACCATGCATATAAAAAGTGTATTAATACATAGAGCTTCATTGACATTTAAGAATCTGCTCCATTTTTGTGATACTAAACAAAGCTGCGAAGAACAAATACATGATTAAGATCTGATTTGAAGAAATGTGCACAAAACTAATTTCATGCAGTAAATGTTATAAGTAGAAGATTTAAAAAGCAATTAAATCGCTCCACTAGTAAAACAGAGCAGCAGCTCTTATAGTTGAGATGGGGGGGATGCTCCCACAGGCAGACATGGAAACGTACATAAATCCTATACCTGCACTACCTTTGGTTACCTTGAAATATGTTGTACAGCACTGAAACATGGCATAAGGAAGCATGTAGTTTTAACTAGGGTTTTCCTACAATTTTGTAAAACTTGCTCCCTAATTCTGCAAAACTTACTATGAAGCAGAATGTCCCAGTTTTAAACTGTTCACTGCAACTGCTTGAAATATTTACAGTTAACCAACATAGGAAGGAAAACAGTTCTAAAGGACAAGCATGTACTAATCTTTACCCAGTTTGGTGAGACCCTGCTGCAACACTAAAAGAAGAATTAAAATGAAAACAAACCAAAAAACCCCAAACAAACAAAAAACAAAAGCCATCAACCCCCAAACCCAAAACAAAACTAAAAATAAACCCAACCAAAAAACCCCACAAAACCAACAAGAAAAGATACTGCAGGAAAAACACCATTACTTAAGCATCGATAAATTGACAAAGTGAACCATAAATTAATGACTCTGAATGTTTCAGTTAGCATGATTTTTTTATGGAAGCAAAACTTCTGGTTTCCTACCAAGAATTTTGCAGCTGCTGAAAATATGTTCCTTACTAAGAAACCAAGGTTCATATTTGCCTTAACCCATGCCAGGACATAATTTTGCACCTACTAAAAATTCTGAGCTCTCTACCACCTCAGTGATTTAACCTGACACATATAGCTGGGTAATACCAAAACAAAGAAATTCAGTAAGACCAGCAAGCCACGTAAGAGAGCTAACTACTGAATAACTCTGTTAGTGGAATCAATACAGTCATGATACAACAACTTAAACTGATTTTTCATTTATTTTAAGTGTACTGTCCACTTAATTCCACGATATATCGCTAATTACCTTTTTAAATGTTTTTTTAAAAGTGATCAGTTTACAGAAAAAGGACTACTGCTGAAAACAACTCTCCCTCGCATTGTTGCCTACACACATTTTCTGATTCACACTTGTGAAAAAGTGCAACTTGTACTATGAAAATTCACACAACTGTAATAATTATTTTATAAGAAGCACTGGATTTTCTTCATTGTAAGTTTGTTTACAAAAATGTAGTAAGGACACACATGGTCTAAAGGTTTACCTTGAGGGCTGGTTTCACAATCGATTTAACCAACATTAAGTGCAAGCTGCAGCTGAAATCCCCTCTCTCTCCACCCGCATCCCATCGCAGCCAGGCTGCATCATCAGCCTCAGGCCAGACACTCAGTGTGTACCTGATTAGTTGATCAGTTCCCTGATCCAACTTGTGTGCAGCCACACCAGCAATGTTGGCACATGAAATGCATGTGGCTGCCACTTTTCAGGGGATACACATACAGACAACCATGGCACTACGGGCTAAAAAAACCTATCTGCCAGCTTATCTCAAAATAGCCTGCAGGACAGCAAATGTCATAGAAAATATCAAATGCTATGAATAATTTATATATATTTATATTAGTTATCATATATGCTATTTGGAAAATAATATATTGATTTTCTTTATATAACCTCTCTATCAGCCTTACAAGCCTTTTATAGAAAGTTTGACATTGCATGCACAAAAATCTTACTGAAAAATCACACACACCTTACGACAGGCCTCTCATTTACTTCATTTAAAATTAATTAGCTGAAGTCTAGATTCTAGATGTCCTATTCTCATAAAGTACCAAAAGTGTCCGTTATTGTCACACAACAATGAAAATTCCTGTTTAGTCTATTACAGAGTCTATATTGGGTCACTTAAGTTATCTGTGTTATTGCTGATACAAGCGTTGAGCATCGACTGCAATAAAAATGCTCTGTAGCTGAGTCCTGATCTGTTGAGACAACAGATACTGAGTTTAGTACTTCACAGAGATTTGGACTTCATTAAATTGCTATGACAGAAATCTGAATTTTCAACAGTCAATTACTTGTTTTCAAGAGTACACCACATGGATGTATGATTAAAAGCCAAAACAGATCTTAATCATATAGCAACACACTACAATGAGTCATTGAATACAAATATCAACAAACGACCTCAGTAAAGTGAGTTTATTTTTGGTATGTTATTCAGGAGCAGCTGAACACAAAAGCGAAAGAGAAAGATCAAGGACGAGGATCTTTGCTAGCTAAACTTACTTATCACAGGATATACTGAAAAACTAATGTGGTTTACCATATACATTTATAATAATAAAAAAAACCCCAAACCCCAAAATAAAACTCACTAATTGGGGTATAAGTCTAAGAGGGAAACAACTGGTGGTGAGAGCCTGGATTCCCCCACACCTTTCAAACTAATAAACGTGGTCCTTGATATCAAATAAATAGTAAAGGATCAAGATATTTAGCAAACACAGTTTTAACAATTACAGATAAACTGGAGCAGATCTGTGCTATTTGTCAAAGAACATATCTCTTGGGCAAACTAAGAAACAAAATTCAAACCCCGAAGAAGTCTTTCAAAATATTCCACATCTGCAATTTTAGTGGTTTTCCTAAAGTCAGCAGCTGACTAGAAATACCATGGCAAAAATCAAATATAAATACACCTGACAACTATTTACAACATGTTGTATACAACTTTAATATTTTACCTTTAAAGTTGATATCTACAGGACTTTCCAGTTAATGGAAAACTTCTCATAAGACTTCATCAAGCCCTGCCAACCTGGCTAATTTTGCTGTGCTATGTTAAACACAGTCATGTTAAATATGTTGGTTTTTTTTTCCTGTTAGTTATTAATATGAAACACCTTTAGACCAAGACAAAATGGAAATTACTTAGTCTTAATGTCAACAGTGTGAAAAATAAATTTTAAAGAACATGATACCATCTATGGCAAAATATTCCTGTTTTGAACACCATGGTCACAATCTGTCTAAACCAAGCATAGCTGTACCCTGGTATCAGAATCATACAGCAGGAGAAGCCCACTCCTTTCTAGTTCTTTCAGTCAAGGAAGTTTCCATATCCATTAGATTCAGCTATAAAACCTGTGAGTTTGTTGTTTTGTTTTTTTTTTTAAGGAAGTGCTCAATAGATCCTCAAGGAAAAGTCAACAATTTATTTTATTGGCAAGTCTGTACATCATCAGATGTTAATTTCTGTTCTGTTCCGGACAATCTGTAGACCTGAAGTTTGGGCCAGAACTGTTGACATTGTTAATATAAAACCAGAAGATTCCAGGAAAACAAATAAGAACGGGAAAAGACACACAGATACTCTACTGTTCAAGACACTGTGGTGTGCCTGGATAATGTGCATGACCTACCATTAAAAATAAAAATCTATAATGAATTGGAGTCTACATCTAAGTAAGTTTTTCCCATTTCTTCTGCTACTAGTGCATAGGAAAAAATGGTAAATACTAAAAATCAGACTACATGTTCTAATCACTTGATTAATGATATGATGCAATAAAATAATTTTAAAAACACTCAAAAAGCACAACTCTGCTTTCAGATTCTAAAGATGGAACACAAAACTGAAGAAAGAAAGTTTGTCATGACATGTGCCATTTAAGAATGACAAACTCTTAAAATTGTTTGAATTAGATCCTTGACTTTAAGGAAAACTCCCAATTTCAATTAAAAGGATTGACTAAAAATCATAATTTCTGAGAAAATTATACCAGTTGACAAGAGATTTAAGAAAACTCACTAAGCTAACAGGTTTGGAACAAGACTGATGCGCAAAAAAGGCATTTAATAGGACTTCCTTTTCATGAACATTTCTGAAAAGACTGTAAGACTTAGTTCAAATACAGCCTCTCTGTGTTACATTTTACTGCACTGACACTGTAGAGAAAGTTACAGTATAATATCTGTAGCAGACACTAGTCAAAAATAAAGTTTTATTCACTCTATTTGTAGACAAGAGTCTATTTGGCTCTTGAACCTAAAGAACCACCTCATCTCAGGAGTCTTTTAAACCAATCAGTTTCCAGCCAGGAATGAGACATTTGCCCTTGAGCCTGAGGATGTGCTGATAGAGCTCCATGCTTACAAACAAACTTCTCTGCCAACCCCTCTCGCTGGCAGGAGCCGCGGCAGCTCCAGCCCGGACAATGGAGCTCCATCACCGCTTCACTCACGTCAAGGCAACCAAACCTTTCCTCCCAGCCGGGTCAGCAGCTCAGCAACAGTTCAACACTTGCATATTAAAAAGTACAAAACTCCCGTGTCCAGACAACCTACCAAATTCCTGCAAAATGAAACAGGAATCTGTCTGGACTCATACACGCAGACCAGATACACTGAGGATATACCTAAAATTAAATCAATCGCAAAATCCGAAGGCCAGCCTGGTGGAAAGGTTTAAGAAAACCCATAGGAATATCACCACCATTCTCTTTCCTACAAGGTTTTACTAAGGCTACAGAACCAAAATGTTAAAAATACAGTGATGGCCTTGCTCTCCATTCAGGAGTACAAGAAACCACCCACCACTCCAGTCTTGATTCTGACACACAAAGGTGTCAACACGGTATTGTACTTTCAGGTGCCAAAGGCTGGCCCAGGCACACCTCTGCTGCCACAAACCGCTCCTCTTCCTGCAAATTTTGGTGTTCATCTCCCTCTGGTGGACTGTGTACACAGAGGGGAAACTGCTCCACCTAGAACAGCTCCACCTAGAACTTCACCCTCTGAGGGTGAATCCTGTCCTATGAGGATACCAACATAACTCCATTTGTCTTCCAGTTAATAATAGGAAATCCTCACCTGAGATGCAGCAGCAGGCAAAACCAGCATTGACCACTCAGAGTGGGTTCTGAGACACCAGTGTGGCCTGCATGCGGCCAAGCAGGCAAGTGTAGCTCTCTTGCTCAGCAACTCACTGAACACTTAAAAACTCCAGTTATTTTAACTGATAAATATAGATGTCTCTTTGCTTACCTGCTATGCAACAGAAGACAGAATGAGAGTTCGTTTTGTACTCAGACAGGATGAAATGGAACAAGGTATGAAAGACTATCTGTAATTATTAGAGACCTATCATATGCAATCTGGATCAGTAACACGTGAGAGTGTAGAGACCCAGCACACCTAAGAGACTTTCTCACATTCTTGGAAGATGCCAAACACCATACTATCACCATTGCCCAAATGTTAGTATCGACTGAAGTGCAAAACCAAAGGGAAAGACATGTCAATTAACCTTTCTTGGCTGACACTAAAATTAAGCTTCGGTCAGCAGAGCCAACAGAAGCTCTCAATGCCAGACCCACACTCAACCTTCTAGACCTACTCAACACGATCCATCTCATGAATTATTGCAGCTCCCTCACTTTTATACTGAACATTTCCTTGAATTGCTTTGCCTACAAATTCTGGACAAAGATTTCAGGGAATGGGCAATTGTTTGGCATCTGCTCTGCCCTTACTCAACTATTCTATTATTTTCTAGGTCCCCCAAATTTAGCACTGTTTACACAGTAAAAAGAATAAAGCAATAGAGACAAAGTACATGGATGAACTATTTTGATATCAAACCAGTTCTATCAACAGCACTGTTTCATTCTCCCAAGTCACCGCTGTGAACAGAAACAAAGGAATGTCTTCTCCCCAGTCAGTTCGTACAAGCTAAAACTTGCCACTGTAAACATTCGGGGTGAAAACTGCTTTGTTCACCACTAGGGAATTCTTAAATACTTACATTTTACTAAAAATAAATTTGAAGGTACTGTCTATAGGAAATATTAACCACCTTATCTCAGTGTGTCAAGTATACAAAATTGTTTCACATTCTAAAAACCATTTAATCATATTGAGACTTTGCAATTCTTAGTGAAAGCTACCTTGTTCAACAGGGAGGAAGGAGAAAAAATATGTCCGCACATGGAGTAGAAATACAGATGATGACTATTTTTCTTTTGGAGACTAATAGAGTTTTTTGCAGACTTACGAAGTGTTCTAATTTCATCTGAGTCTGCTGATAATCAGACATTTTTCATGCTAGTGTTGGAATAAGTTTTCCGACTTCCTCCAGCCTCAATTCACCGTGGGACACAATACTAAATTAATTGTGGAAAAATGCATCTGTATATTTAAAGGCATTATGCCAGTATTTTCTCCAACAACGCGCATGGACTAAGGGATCTACTTTCTTTAGATGACGCTTGGCTTTAAAGTTAGATGGCTCTGAAGCTATCAAGCAATACCTCTGCAGACTTCTTTCTTCTACTATGTATCACACTTCATCCATCTATTCTCAATCACCTTCACTACAATTCCAGGTGGGAACTTCTGTTCTCGGGAACAATGCAGTGGCATCCTGCTCATAGTTTATGGGATTTTTGAAAAACATACTTTTTGGGTTGTTTTTGGTTTGTCTTTTTTATGTTTCTCTTGTATACTTGCCTTTCCTCCTGTTTAAAGGACTCCATTTGAGCTATCAAAGCATTCTGGTATCTAGCTAGCATAAATATTTACAAAAGCAAGCAACTTTTTTTTTTTTTTTTTTTAATGGAAAGCTAGAACCATGAAACATCATTGGTTTATCATACTCTTAGGTCAGCTTCTGGCATATGGTTGCTCTCAGGTTTACTATAGTTGTTTCTACTCAAATGAGTAAGTTCACTAGTGACAGGCTTTGAACTCACCTAATAAGATGATTTTAGGGACAGCAGAGTTCCCAGCTTTATTTCAGCAGAGAATCACCCTGATCCATCGACATTCCAGCATATTTATTTCAGTGCCTACCCTCGTTCCATTGTTCTCAATGTCTTGCACATATTCTCATCTACTTTGAATTTCAGGATTGCAGCAAGTTTCATAACAGGAAGGCACACCCCTTAACATCCAGCTTTTATATGGCTAGATGGCTTGTCATCTTCCCCTGGCACAGGCACAAATGATGGAAAACTTACTTGCCATGTAGAACACTGAGAATCAAGTCCCTGGGAACAATCAGTGCTAATGTTTTCCATAAAATCAGTGCTAATGTTTTCCACAAGAGTAACCTTTTTGCAGCTCTCCTGAAAGTTACTTTCTTCATAACATAGAGGCAGTTATAGACTTGACTACTCTTTATAAAACCAAGCAGTACAAAACTTTCTTTTTTTAAAAAAGGGCTTTTGCAGTTGGATGGCCTGTGTGTTTCCCTGTGTTATTCATTAATAACTTTTGTGATCATTGGCCTGTATCAAGCTTCAGCCAAGTCCCTAAAACAGAGCTGCTAAACCAGATCAGCTCAACCAAGGGTTGCAGGGCTGTGAGCAGCCTCTGGAGTCAGCTGCTACCCAGCAGGGCCAGGGCCAAGTGCTGCATTAGGTTTATCTGGGGGTAGCACTGTCCTGTGTGTTGGCTACCTGGCTTTGGACCAGCAGGCCAGCTAGTCCTGGAAATGCCATTCCTTGCCAAATCACGAAAGGAGAGATTCGTGGGAGAAGGGATGGGACTGATGGAGGGTAAGGGAGCAGGGCTGAGGCAGTAAAGCCATAGGAGCAGGCTCTATGGAGTTTGCTCGTAATGGAACAAGTACTTCTGGAAGGTGCTTTTTCTTTCAGACACCTTATGCATGGTGTGTTATTGCAACCTGCACTTATCTGACTAATAAAATGTATGATTTTCCTACCTAGTTAGAAGAGAGCAAATCACACTAGTTTAGCAGATGATGGTACACACAGAAAGCATAACCATTCCCTTTAAAATTTCCACTTTTCACCTAAAAAAGAATATCAAGTTAGAACTACTGTAAAATAATTTTTATCTGATTAGCTACCCCTAGGAGGACAAAAATGAGGATTGAAATCTTTAATTTTTTCTACTAATGCAGAAATGTATCGCTTAGTTCCCAAAATAACTTTTTAAGGGTTTAGCACAAAAATATATTGCATTCTTGCTTTCATCACTATTATCTGGAATTATTAAATTCCTTATCTCCCTAAAACAAAGAGCAAAACATGCCCACAATTTTTTTTTTTATAAGGTGGGCTCTATTTTGTAGTTATGTTTCTCAAATACAGACACTACTCTGTGTTTTAACACTGCATTTTAAAAATAAAAATATAACACTCCACTTTTGGTTACATCATGTGTTACAGTCTGTAAGGCATATGACAAAAATAAATGTGGAGAGGAAACGAAGGTATTTTCTAGAACTATTTATAGTAATCCAGTCATGCTGAACTGATTGTATTTCCTCCTATACTGAAAATGCACAGACAGCTGCATACAAATTACATATCATCAACTTTCAGCTTTCATCCAATGCAAAAAATAACTGGTAAACATACTCCTATGGAGACTATCATTCCTTTCAGTTTACACAGAGAAACAAAACTTTACTGTGGCTAAACCTTGAAACTAAGAATTTAAACAGATAATCATATATCTCTGAAATACATTCACATAAAAGAACTCCTAAAGATTAGGCTCACTTTCTTGAGAACTAAATTTTCACTTTGCTACAATATTTGTTTTCATGAAAACACTTAGATACAAGTAAACTGAGGTCAACATGAAGTTGTTTTTAATTTTTTTAACTAAAAGGAGCTGTAAAACATAATTATAACCTGAAGTTTTCCCCATGTGTCTGGAAACTGGCCAAAAGCTATTGGTGTCCATGAGATGTAACTTTTATGAACAACAGAAGTTGAATTTTGAACAGGGATAGGTAATACTTTCTATCATGTCTTGGTAAGATATGCTTTTTCTATCTGTCTACCTCTTCATTTTAAAATTTGTTAGCTTTGGGGCCAAAAGGGCACTCTAATTTACATGGACAAATGAACCTACTCGACTGGCCACCTGAAATCAGTTAGCTCAAAGGTTAAATCGAAGACATATTTGGTGCCTCTCCCATTTCCTCTCATGTTCTAAGCCATTAACAGCAGATTTAGTTGCAATGGTTCCATCATACGCAATGAAATTCCCCTTTTTCAAGAGGGCATGATCATGGAAGATGCTGACACACCTGACTCTATCCTGGTATTTGCTCATTGAAGAAGAATAGCAGGATACAAGAGTTAAATGGTNATCTGTCTACCTCTTCATTTTAAAATTTGTTAGCTTTGGGGCCAAAAGGGCACTCTAATTTACATGGACAAATGAACCTACTCGACTGGCCACCTGAAATCAGTTAGCTCAAAGGTTAAATCAAAGACATATTTGGTGCCTCTCCCATTTCCTCTCATGTTCTAAGCCATTAACAGCAGATTTAGTTGCAATGGTTCCATCATACGCAATGAAATTCCCCTTTTTCAAGAGGGCATGATCGTCGAAGATGCTGACACACACCTGACTCTATCCTGGTATTTGCTCATTGAAGAAGGATAGCAGGATACAAGAGTTAAATAGTGCTATGAGACCAAATCAGTTATTCAGTCTTTTTTCAGCTTTTTCCTGTTATTTGACTGCTTGAGAATCCTCCCCTTAGAAGATATCACAGGTAAAAGTCAAGAACTGTGGAGCTCCACTTCACTTATAAACTCCACATTTATCTTTGACTCTTTTCCGCTTTAATACTACACCGAATTTATCTCTGCTCCACACACTTATTTTAATTGAAGCTATTCTTTCAATTCACTGTTCAGAAAGCAATTAATTGGCAATAGAAAAGAATATACGTATGGATTGCTAGAAATATTTTGTTCAGAAGCAGGTGATGTACATGCAATAATGTTTTAGTAGTGTTCCATAAGGATCAATTCCACTGTCCAGTGTTTATTGTGGAAGCAGGGGGGGAAATGCCAACAGTTGACCCTCCCATGCTAAAATACCGATGGAACTTATAGGGGAAAAAATGCGAACCAGACATTCAGTTTACAATAAAGTAAAATATAACGAAGCCTCCCCCATCCACAATGCTGCTCCTTCACACTGTATTTATTTGATCTATCTACAAAGTTTACATC
The DNA here is from genome assembly GCA_013397175.1 of Platysteira castanea. Classification (NCBI taxonomy): domain Eukaryota; kingdom Metazoa; phylum Chordata; class Aves; order Passeriformes; genus Platysteira; species Platysteira castanea. The sequence goes on along the minus strand of VYXC01010733.1, from coordinate 328,796 downwards.
TAAAACGTCCAAACACTTCCACCCTGACTGTAGCATGAATTGTGCTCACTAGCAAGAGAACCTCAGGTTTACCAACAAAAATAACTGTACATAAATCCACCTTGGAAAAGTAGGAAGGCCATAGCCACAACTCCAAGTAAACTCATCCTAAAGGTTTGATGGGAATCTACAAACTGTTCCTGAGCTGCTTCACCACATCTCTTAGAAAGACTCCGCCACGGTTATCTTCAGGGTGTATAGTAATGTGTACAAGTAAGATGCTTCCATTTAGGAACTAAAATAACTTTTTACTAGTGTATGGGGAGTATAAAAATATAAAAAACTCTTCCTTGGGATACCTCTTTGTCCATCAAGTGTACAAGCTGAAACTCTTCTGCCTTTTCATAATAAATATGTCAGAAACAAGGAATATCTAAAGGTAGACAGGGATTTTAACAAATGGCCAAAGTAAATACACTTCAGGGTATTTCTGCTTCTGCTTGACTAGCATTTCATCATGTTTCTAAAACAAGTGAGATCACATTACTTATCCTGTTTACCTGCACATTATACTTCATAACTAAGTTTCATACACATAATTCAATTTATAATTCAGAATATGAATTCTAGTTGGAAGTTGTTGTTTTGGAGGGAAGAAAGAAGGACAAGGACCCTGTAACATTTTGTTCTGACCTTCAGTTGATTTCTGGAGGCAGTTTATATAGCATTTATCTATTTAGTTATCTTAACTATTACACTTAAAATCCCGATCTCAGAAACTGTCAGCTTTTTTCAACACCGGTTCTGTTCTTTTGGGTGGTTTCACAGTAATAAAAAGCCTACCAGACATAAAGTAAAAATAAAAGCAAAAGTCAAAGAATATCCCCACAGTACCTTAGCTATCACCATCTGCTTGCAGCATGTCAGCATAGCACACGGTTCACTCCTCTCAAAAGGGCAGAATAGACTGGATTCCTGAAACACTACATCAATCAGCTGGTCCTTAACACTGCAGGTATCACATCAGAGCACTTATGCCACTTAAAGTCACACAGACAGACAACAAAATTAAGTGCTGGTCCCCCTCCAGTTGGCAAAGGTAACAGAGAGTCTACATGAGGAAAGCCATCAGTAGTAGAATGCCAATAGCAGGAGTAGAATGGAAAACAAGAGCCTCTTACAGAGTTTGTTCATTTGTACCCCATGTTAAGCCGGATCTACAGAGTCAAGATCAAAAGTGCCTAGACATGTTCTCACCAGAAATGTCTTAACTTCATAATTCATTCACTGCACAAGAAGTTCATTGACTTTAGCTACAGAATGTAAGCAAACAGATGGCTTATGCTGCCAGGAATGTGCTGAAGAATTAAAGAAATATAAATGCAGAGGATTCCAAAGTTTCACTGGACCCAAGGGAAAGGGTAGGAAAAAAGAGAGAAAGGAAGTAGCAGACAAGACCACTTACAGATATCACACCTTCTGAAATAAGAACACAAAAGAATAATGCAGACATCCTCTGATTTACACCTGATTCATCAAATAGAAAAGAAAACATTTCTTGCTCAAGAGTATCTGTTACGAAGGTCAGTATGCAAGATGTGCAGCTGAAAGACACCTGCTGACATTAAGCAGGTATGAGCCTGTACTGCTTAACCAGTAAAAGATATAATGAGAAATTGAGGGGGAAGGGGAGTCCTTGAAAAAGAAAAAAAAAAAAAGCGTTGCCTTTTTGTTTTAAAAAGGAATACTGCAAAAAAACCCCAAACACTGCAAGACAAATTAGCTCAGAAGTAAGGATAAAGACAAGACAAACACTATTGGACTACGGCCCTGAACAAATTTAAACCAACTTCCATAGCAGTACGGAGTGCTAGAGGTTTTAAAAAAAGCAATATGCAAGAAAATAGAATTTTAAGAACATTTAATCTAAAGTTCCCAATAACTTCTTATAATCAAACTTGAAATCATAATGTGCTGGACAGCATTTACTGCACTATAAAGTTTTAGTTTCTTACTATAAAGTTTTACTTTACCTAGTTGATCAAGGGAAGCCAGTCAATGTAATCTTTTTGGATTTCAGAAAAGCCTTCAACACTCTCTCTCACAGGATCCTTCTGGAGAAAATGTCCAGCATTAAGCTGGATAAACATATCATGCAATGTGTGAGCAGCTGGCTCAGGGGTCAGGCACAAAGGGTTACAGTGAAGGGGGGGACATCAGACTGGTGACCAGTCAGTAGTGGGGTTCTGCAGGGCTTCATCCTTGGCCCTGTGCTCTTCAACATCTTTATTAAAGACTTGGACACAAGACTTGAAAGGATACTGAGCAAGTTCACAGATGGTACAAAACTGGGAGAAGCTGCTGGCCCCTCGAAGGCAGGAAGGCCCTGCAGAGAGACCTCAACAAATTATAGAACAGGGCAATCATAAACAGTATGAAATTCAACGAAGCAAACNAGTTACAGCTTTCTCGTGAGGAGAAAAGAAGGGGCAGGCTCTGATCTCTGTGGTGACCAGTGACAGAACCCGAGGGAATGGCCTGAGGTTGTGTCAGGGGTGGTTTAGGTTTACCTAAAGGTTCTTCACCCAAAGGGTGGCTGGGCTCTGGCACAGGCTCCTCAGGGAAGTGGTCACAGCACCAAGGCTTACAGAGTCCAACAAGTGTTCAGATAACACTCTTAAGCACACGGTGCGACTCTGTGCAGGACCAGGAGTTGGGCTTGATGTTTGTGGCTCTCTTCCAATTCAGCATATCCTGTAATAATATTATTTTACACAGAACAAGATCCCATTTCTTTTACCAGCCAGTACTGTCAGCCCCCTGGGAGGGCCAGGAGCCTGTGCCCACTGGACCACAAAGCCAGCAGAAGGAATATGCGCAAACAAAATGCACCCTCTTCCGCCAAACAGCTGTGCCTGCAACAGACTGTCCAGCAACAAAGTGGGGCTTTTTAAAATCAAATTTTGACAGCTAATGAATGCATTCACAGCCGTGACAAGCTGAATATCACCCAAAAGTATGATGCTCAATTATTTTGCTCTGTTGTTTTAATGTTTCTTAATATTCCTGAAGAGGTACTTTAGTGCAATAGCAAAGACTTGCAAGTATAGAATTTGACTGCTGTTTATGCTACTTTAAATGAAAAGCATATTGTAACGAAGCACGACTCATTATCTTCACACAGTACACATATTTTGCTATCAACAAGACTAGAATGGGTAGGAGGCCTACAAAGGCATACTTGAAACAATAATCTAAGAAAGCAGCTGTCTTAGAAGCCACAAAATGCATTAGGAATCTAAATTCATTAGCTGTCACTTCTGTACCAGTGTCCTGGATCTGATCGAGAAGCAGCTTAAGTCATGTCTTCACATCTCCCACTGCATGTTTCAGCCGTAATGGGCACATTCCCCTTGTTTTAACTTCCTGGGAAAAGGAGAGCAGATCCTGCTTTTACCATCACCCCCTAAACCAGCCCACTCAAGAAACAATGGATCTGAGATCTGGTCCCTTTAGTCTGATGATATTCAGACTCCCGGCTCCCACAGCGAGCTCTCTCAGTCAGCTACACTTTAATTTCCTTGGGAACCTTTCTCCCCTTCCTTTTGAAGCTGGCCCTGGTTCACTCAAAAAGGAAAGGTTGCCTGGGACAGAGGTAAAACAAATCAGAACAAGTCTGAGCCTGATACCTACAAGGTGGCAACATATTCTGTCTCTTTGTGCTGTTTTGTTTTTTAGAAGCTTTAGTCATTTCATTTTAAGAAATAAAAAACCACCACACACATGGGCTAGGGAGCAGAGATCAGTATTCCCATTTTCTTACTCACAGGCCACTGAAGTTCAATGACTCATGCAGTATCAGAGAAGATCCTATGTCTTGCATTATTGAAGTAGAGCCACTGTGCAGCCAATATAAACACTGGCAGTCCTCTCACTGGACTTTTAGACTTTGATGCTGGAAGATGTGCATCTGACAGCACTAAGCCTATGCAGAGCTCAGGTTGAGGTCTCCTGCTTCTCAGATGAATGCTTGAATAAGCACAAGTACACACCAAATGTATTTCAAGAAGAACATGCTGTTAGCTTCAGCTTTTGGTTTTGAATCAAGTGGACAGATGTGTCTGAGGTATGGAGCTTTGACTCAGACACTTCAGCTCCAGAGCATACCAAGAATTCAAGCTTAGTGCTGGTCTCTGCTTTTTCCAGTAGGTCATTTTAGGCAAATAATGCTTTGAACAGATTTTGTAAACTAAATTTCAGAGATGCTTAATTCTACTTGTTGGTTCACTCTTCCTTATTTTTCGAAAACACAATACGTGAGTTGAAAACTACTACTTTTTCTTTACTGGGCCTCACCTTTGGGTTGCTCAGTGGTAAGTAGAAGTAAATTTTTGTAAGAGCTGGTATATCCAACTGAAGTTTATATTTAACTGGAGTCAGTGTTTAGATCTAATGAAAGCTCTTTGTGCATCTTTTTATAAGAGTGTTGACATAACTTGTGGGTTAGTAAAAGAAAACAGTTCTAACAAAAAGTATCCTCTCCACAAGTCTGCCTCCTAATGAAGGGTGCATTGGTATGTGTATTTAATATCCATCTTTTAAAGATAATATTGACTGCTTTCTGCTACAATAGCTTTTCTAATGTTTTTGTAAATCAAATCTGCCATAGTCCTGCCTTTCTGCAAGACCTAAGAAGAAATCCTGTAGGCAAGTTCCCATTGAAAAATAAAATGGCAAAGAAATAGCCATAGAATTCCATTCCATCCCTCTCAAAAAAACCCTGAAGTTTCATACCAGCTGAAATAAGGAAAAAATTAATCTCATGGGTTTTAAATTGTTTCTCTTCCTTATTCACCTGGGAGTAGAAAAATTATGTGCTTAAATTCTGAACAACTGCAGTATACTACTGGTCCAGACAGATCTCAGCAAAAAGAGATTTAGAATGATACAATCTAACAGCAAGAATCTTTTTTTGGTTTGCTTTGTTTTGTTCCAGGGAAGGTCTGAGACTTTGGAGGATTTTAAGGAAGCTTGCCCAGTTTAACTGAAAGAAATTGTAAATTGCGCATTGCAGTTACAGGCTCCAAAACATCTTTAATCTGGGGGTAATTGAAAGAGAAGAACAAACAAACAAAAACCACAAAAAAACCCACAACGAACCAAACCACCAAAACAAATGAACCTCACCACTGACAGCTCAATACTTCCACTTGTGAGAGATCTCCCTACAGTTTGTACTTGCATTAGTATAGACAAAATACCAAATCTGTATCCACCTAATCCATATTTCCCTAACTTCACCTGGACACCCTGACAAAAACAAGACGGAAATGAAGAGATTATATAGATCTGCTGAATGAATTTGAAGTCCCACATTTATCTCAACTGCTGGGAAGAGGAAAGAGAGAGAAACATACTCTACCAATATTCTGAGTTAAACCGACTTAAGCTTTTGAATGATTTTCTGTCCATCATAATTTTTGCCCTATATACAGTTTTTGCAGCAAATAACCATGTGTAAATTGAGGAAACAATATACAGAATTAAGACTGGGATTGTATCCTGTAGTGTAGATGAGTAACTACTAACAGCAAGGCGTGTGCTAACATAAACTGCACAAATGAAGCAGCCCACTACTTCTAGGGGGTATTTGTATTCTTCTTTGTTTTTTACTGTCATGTAGGATATCCCCACAACAATGGAAATAGCACTAATATACTAAACTTCGTGGAAATTTCCTAAAAGATATAAAAAGCACAAAGTTAAATGATCATGTCAGAAAATAATGACTACTGCATAATTTCCCCAGCAAGCCCTGGTCAATGCTGTGAGCAAATGGTTCTTTTTGACTGAAGAAAGAGAGTAAATTTCATCGCTGTCCACACAACCCTCATTTGTGGAGAAAAGCACCATGTAAAAGCTGAAGATCATTCAGCTCTGTGAGCAGAGATCAGAAAGCACATTATATCTTTGGCAACCCTCAAAGACATGTTGTGGCAAAAACAGATGAAATAGCACTGAAATGCAAAACAACTGAATAGATAAATCCCCTATATACTTTAATTTATTTGTCCTGACTGAAAGGTACTCAACTAGTATACCAAGAAGGAGCACCTAAAGAAAAACACGTCTTTATGCACAAGGTGACAAGCCATGTTTCATTTTATAAGGAAAAGCCTTACACTTACGGTACTATTTCACATTGAGGCCTATGACATGACTAATTTGAAGCACTTTTAAAACACAGACCATAACCTTCTTGAGTTTTTTTATAATATCTAATTAAAAATAAACAAGACAGTGAATCTTTGGAAAAGTAATTTTTCTTCTTCCACTGAGGAAAAAAAAAGTACAAAAACATTTATTTGCCAGAGATTGGGAGGGGTGTGTGTAAAATCAGTTCAACCAAACATTTCCTTCCGAGAAAATTAACACGGATTAACATCTATAGAAGTCTGAGTGACTCCAACCAGACAGGCAGTGATTGCATGAGCTAATAACTAGGGCTCTCTTTGCAAGGAATTATCATCTAACTATGCTGTAAATTGCTCAAAGAGGGACTTCAACCTGAATTTATCACTTGCCAGAACAGCAACTTGTGCTCCTGCAACACGTTTTTCACCTCCTGTTTTTCAGCTAGCTCTAGTTGTAAGTCCACTGTATATAGGTAAATCACAGTTGGCCTAGAAATATGTTCTTATATCCTGAACTATTTTCTTTGCATCATAAAGCAAATAAACTTTTAATTCCAGAAGTGATTTAATGACTAGTGTATTCTGGCAAACAAGTTTAAAACCAGCATTTGAAAATCCATACTTTTATACAATCTTTTACAGTTTTTCCTCTGTATTTAGTCTGTTTTTACTCTGTACTGCTGCTCAATGAGCAATAGGTATTTTCCTTTCTTATATTTCAACTTCAAATTGCTTTAAGAATGCTATATAGGCCAATAGACAATGGCACTGCTACTAGAGAGTGAACTCCTCTGTATGGGAGCAAAACTGTCAGAACCCACGTGTCAAAAGTGATCCCACTCCTAAAAGAAAGGTTAAAGAATACAATCTCAACTGTGTAAATATCACGTTGTAGACCAGTCATGTCCAAAAAATGTCTTCATCTTTTCCGAGAAAAAATTTCTAGCATAATCTACTTCAATCAGTACTTGCAAAAATTAAAATCAGTAGGACCAAACCTCTGAGGAGCCCTTTGGAGACCTGGATTGTAGAAAGTGACTATTATACATCAAGTCTGAAGGCAGTTAATATGAAAAACAGGAGTGCAACTCCAACCAATATTTTCTTAGAGGGCTGGCAGCAAACTGCCAGATGCATGTGTGACCTCAAAACAACCTTTTGCCAGATGCCTCTTTAACCTCTTACAATTACATCAACTTCTAAAAAGACTGTTACATTTTACCATTTTCTTCCTTTGGTTATGCAAATTAAGAAGATGTGCTTAATAGACAGATTGACAGTGTTTGGTTCCATGCATTTTTGTCTCTTAAAGCCCCAAAATAAAGCTGTCTGATACAGCAACACATAATTCTTTCTTGCCAGCATTAAAACAAGTTAAACAAGAAGTCTCCATCTTCTTTCTTTTCTCCTCCCTTGAGTCCATGGTCAAAACCAGGTAACTTTTTGAGACAGTTGTGACTTAAGGGGCCAAGACAATATTCAGCCAAAGCAAACAATAAATCACTTTAAATACTATTTACCATTTTAAAATAAATAACCTTTTCTTTCATAAAAAGTATGCTATACATCTTATGTTACAATCAACAGAAGCCAACACAACCATTCACAATATTCAGATTCAAAACTGGCTTGTATGCTAATATTTTGAGAAAGGCATTATCTGCAAATTTAAAAATAAGCAAATTCATAGCATGAAAGCATCATGAATATGTTTCAGGGGCTCAAGCCCTAGAAAGCAAAAGCAAGAGAAATTATGTGGGATGAAAAGTAAGTAGGTCATGTATACTAAAATGTTAAATATACTAACATCTGAATTGTGGCTGAGAGAACTGTTTTTAAAATCTAGAGGTGTACAAGTAAATGAAGAAATGCACAGTCATTTGTCAACAAAAACATACTTTGATGAGGCATTAAAAAGAAAGATTCCTTCTGCTGTACAGAATCCAAGAGGAAAAAAAAAAAAGCATTTCCTTTAAGAAATATAACTCCTTATACAGCAAAACAATGAATTTCAGTTGTTCTGTAACCCAGATCCTTTAATCTGCATAAGAGATGCTGACTGAGTTCACTCAACCAAATCACTACTGGCTTTCAGAATACAATCAACACATGCTTTTCAACAGTATTAATATAGCATGAAGCTTGTGCTCCTAATTATTCATGTTTTTGCATTCTGTTTTTTCCCCCTGCTGTAAAATATGCAAATTTACTTCTTTGTGTTATTTAGGTCCCACATGGGCCTCAACAGATCTGTTTGGAACGAATTACAAGCCAACATCTAGATACATGCTGTCAACATTTCAAGCTTCATTGTTTTTATTAGGTTGCAATGTCATTATAGATTTGATATTAGGCTTTAAAAAGCTTTTTATAAATCTCTTGAAAACCTACAGTCTAATCAAATGGTGCACTGATAATTACTACTACTGCAGTTTCGTGTGTGAAAGGGGGAGAGCAAAGCCCTCCGAGCCCTGAATCCGAGGGAAATCCCCATCTAGTGGCACCACTGAAAACCGCAGGTTGTTTTTGTGCAAAATTAGTCCCAAAGAGGATTAGTTTGACTGCATCACTGAATGAAGTGGAGACATCACCTCCTTATGCAACTAAGGATCGGTAACAGGAGAGGACTGTTTCTTCTCAATTCCTCCTCCTCCTGTTTCAATCAACACTGGCTACAAAATTCAATGCCCAGATGAGCTACTGTGGTTTTTAAGTATAATAACCATAAAGCAGCATTTCAGGAAACAGGTCACTTTAAAAACTGTAACTTCTTAGTGTGCATCAAAAGTGTTCACTTACAGTGGCAGAGACTGATATGTCTAAAACATTCTTTAGATAAAATATATTAAAAGATATCCCCAAATCTCAGATTATTATCAAGTTAGTATTAAATATTTTAACCTCAAAACCCATAAAAAAACCAGTACCATGATTATTCGAAAACTACAAGGTTGGAAATAACTACACAAGTACTTCCTGTTAAATAAAAAATAGGTAATATAAGTCCATTGATGCAGAAAATGAAAGGACATTGAGACACTGCTTTTTTCCAACTGGCACAACGCCTTGTACGTTTCTTTAATGTAATAGTATATTTTAAAACACTGCAGCAGCCCAACCTTCTTTACTAGCACCACTAAAAGCTCCTTAAATATTAATGAAAAAGAAATGTAGAGATTTTCAGGGACTTACTACACATTACTACTAACTCCTAGAAAACAAACAGCAGAAATAGCACTAAGATTTTACAGATCTTTTGATGCATTTCATCTTTGACGTGTGTATGCAGAGGGATGAAAGCAGAGAAGTATTTGATTTGCAGTAATGAACTAGTATAGGAGTAGTCCTTTGTTCCAGGAGTATCAGTATATTAAATTTCCCTTTCATAACAGATTCACTCCAGAAAATTTACATATATACATTTCTTCCAGAGGCAAACATTTAAGGAGTTCTTAAAAATATATGTAGAGATCTCTACTACTAAGATCAATATGGAAACAGTAAGGATCCTATTGTAAGGCCTTTTTACATGTTGGGCAACAGTGGGGGTGTTCCTTAATTCAAATATGCACTTTATCCAAAGTGCCCCAGAAAAATACCTGCATGCAGAGTAAAGTCATGGCAAAACAGAAGCTGCAATTTGGAGAGGAACATAAAATTGTTCCTTGGAAAACCAGTCCAGATTTCCAGAACTAAAGGCTGACTCGGGTTCATTATTTTACTTTTTTGTATCTTCAGTACAGAAGATTTCCCATTTGTTAAAGATGTTCTTCTGCAGTATAACTGCAGTTAACAAAGGGAAACATTCATCTGGATGTAAATCATACTTTTCACAGTTTCACTGATGAGTGAGGATACTCCTGCCTACAGATGAGGATGATCCCGTCAGAAGGAATTATAATACTGATTTAACTCAACAGTATAGATACTGAATACATCAGAGGAAGGTTCAAGTACCTCATTTAAAATAAAGCCAAAGTTCAAATGCATTGCTGAGATTAAACTTTTTAAAAGAGTAAGTCATACCTGAGCACCAAAATTTTAAGATAATAATATCTGCTATCATCCACCATAATTTATCAAACTCCTTGTGTATTCTTTTTGCAGCCCATTATGTTCCTCACTTTGCCACAGCAGGTTGTAATGATGAATTCAACAACGTCCCACTTCTCACAAAAAGTTCCCAAATTTTCTACCTTTCAAATGATACTAGTACCAGTTCTTGTCTACATTTTTAATAAGAAAGAAATAATTGCCTTATATTGTATTTCATCTCACGAGATGAAAAACAGTAGTTCCCACCTCCTTTTCTGTGAAGTTTTAGGTGCTGGTGCAAGCCTGAACACATTTGCTTTGTAAAGTTTCTTCTCTTCAGACATCATCATTGAAACAGAAGGGACACTGGTTAATTGAACAAATCCAAGACTCACTTAAATACCACAGATTCTTCTATTTATTTGGAACAGATTTCAAAACATTTAATTTCTTATGTCTATGACTATTTTCTATTGAGAGGAAACTTAATAGGCAAAAATCATGTTTGCTCCAATAGTAAGAAATATTAACAAATAAGCGTTAATCTAACATGTGTTCATAAGTTCTAGATGGCCTTCCTAGATGGATCTAGGAAAGCACAGTAGAAAGACTGGAGGTTCACAGTGCAGAAGTGTATATTCACTACAAAATTCCTGGCAAACTTTCTTATCGTGGCCATAGCCTCCCTGTGTCTGTGACAGTCACTCTGCTTTGATGAGAATCCTGTTTCTGTTCACTTTTCCTTAAGTACTTACTCGTTGAAAAACTTTATAACAAAATTGCTGAATCTCAGAAAACAACCTTTGGGTGACACTTTAGTGCTCCCTGTAAGTACCAATCCTCCCTACCACTTGTTAAGAGGTCTGCTTCTGAGGCTGAGAGCAGAGCTCTGAAATGACAGACACTGGCCACTAATGAAAACCCATGGTAATTTGCATCTAAAAAAAAATGAAAGAGAAAGCCGTCCTAAGTTCACGGAAGAAACAGAAGTTAAATATGTTTAAAAATCAGATTTGTCAGCACCTGCGACTGAGCTGCTTCTCCAAACCATTTACTCCATTCCAATACACATTCCAAGCAGCATAAAAAAATCCCTGAGATAAAAACAAACAAAACCCAACAACTCTTAAATCCATGGAACAGATTGGCCTTTAAAACACAAATCAAAAGTAAACAAAGCCTTGAACTCAGGCATGGTCAAAGGATCAGATCAAGAGTTCCTCAGAGAACTGTGCTGCCTCCAGACATAGTCAGAGACAACACAACCATCCTGGCTGTCCAGCCATGAGCACACCACCCGGCTCGGCAGCCCCTTCCCAGTGCCAGGGCTTTGGCTCTCTGTGCCCATGGCCAGCACAGATGGCACAGCCTGAGCACATCCATCAGGGGCCAGGCAAAGAGCTGTGGGAGAGGCCTCATGTCTTGGTCCTCACCAAAAGCACCCTGCAGGGATGCCTGGGAACCTGGGTGACCACAACCCTCTGACCCGACTTCCTGGCCTGGCCTAAGGTGTGCCTAATCCCTGCAGACCTGTCCTTTTGAAAGAAGACACACAGAACAATATTCTAATGGATTTTAGTTATTTATATGATTTTTTTAATGATGGGGGTGATGAGACACTGGAATAGGCTGCCCAGAAAAGTCATGTTTGAAGTCAGGCTGCACAGAGCTTTGAACAACAAGATTTACTGAAAAATGTTCACGCCCGTGGAGGCAGGTTGGACTAAATGAACTTCAAAGGTGCCTTCCAACCCAAACCATTCTATGATTCTATGATCCTTCAGTTGCTTCAAGCAAAAACACTTACCACCCACCCCAGTGGAACCATCAGCACCACGGGGATATTTGCAGAGTTTCTGACTGTCTTGCCGAACACAAATGGGAAGCAGCACTGGTGTCTCAGATTTTCAATTCCTGAATTTAGACTTAGATTAGGACTACAAGACACTTGGATGTTTGGGATTGATGGGAGATTTTTAGCTGTGTGCCAAACCACATTAAACCAGTGTTTTTCTCTATGGCTAGCAACAGTAGGAAGGAACAGTAGGTTGGAATTTATTTTATATTACGAAAGCCACAAAACATGAGAAATTCCCTAAGAACTACTACTCTCCAAGATTCCCAAGCTAAGTGAAAATTACTTGTTTTCTTAATTCTGGCTTTCAGAATGTTAACATTAAAAACAACTTGTGATGATCAAGAAAACCTCTGAAACATTTTTCCATATTTCTGCATTTGACTCACTCATCAAAACCAATTGCATGTGTTATGCCTATTTCATAAGCCTCTTTTCCCTTTTCAGAGTAATAGTTCTGCTTGTTACAGAACAAGCACCACTTCTACAGCTTCATGAAGAGATAAGATGACCAGTATCCAGAAAATAAGTGAACAGGTAGTTAGACATAAAAATGCTTTAGTCTCTGGTAGGAAATTATATTTTGTATTTATTTTGTAGAGAGGGAATTACAAATTATTTTTTTCTTGACTCCCACACATGCAATATTTGCCCCAAAAGCTAAAATAGAGAATTTCTTTCAGCTACCAGGCTGCAAAGTTGGTTTTGTTGATTCTGTTGCTTTTAGGAGTCACCCTTCTAGTCAGACATTGAATTCCCAAATGCATTGATACTTCACAAGGAAAGGTAGATTTCAAATACAGCAATTTATTACAGGACTTGGAGAAGTTTTGAAAAAAAAGAAAAAAATTATCGTCAGGATTTGACAGGGCAATAGCTGTGATGGAGCTTTCTCAGAAAAGCACTGAATTTTCTTCTCTGTTTTTCAAATATCAACTGATACAGAAAGATTCCTCCCATGTCCACAGGATATTGGTGAACTAGGCTTTTTGTTCTTATATGCTCTGAATGAAAGGCTGGGTTTAAGAACCAACTTAAAATGTAAGAAATTAAATTCTCACTCCCTCCGAGAGTGTTCACTGCCTACAATAGTGTTCAGACTAATGGTCCTAGAAGTCTACTACTGAGATGTGTTAAAGATATTTACTATTGGATTTCCAGAATATTGTACACCAGTTTAGAGAAGCTTCAGAACATTCCATCTGAGTAACAAAATAGTTACTAACAGAATGGCTAAGTGATGTGGTTTGGGTTTTCTTTTTTCCACTGACACTGTTCCTAGACAGAAACATCCCTTCCAGATAAATATCTACTTAAGTCTTGACCCATAATTCTGCGACTACATTTGTCTTGCAAGACGGTGATATGCTCCACTGATAAGGCTGATGGCAGCTCTTCTGCCTAGTACAGTCCATTTCATTGCAGACTGCTAAATTAACTTCTGTCTGAGCAAAAAAATAATAATAAATTTTAAAAAGACTCAAACAAAATTGATCGTTCTTAAGATTATATTTAACAGATTAATTTTATGTGATTTTATGTGAACAAAGTTTAAATAGTCACTGACAGCACTTCAGGAAAAAGGAATGAAGCTAAATTGAATGCAGAATCAGGACCAGCAACTGTGGGACATAGCAACATTTGGGTGCAGAATTCTGCCTGTTACAGAAACTGAAATGCTAAATGGTCTCCAGACTTTTTGCTGATGATGATGTGTCTCCTTTGACCCTTCCACAAAGCAAATGCTGGAGTGACTTGATGTAGCCATCAAAACTGGTGCAGGTGAACAAAATCTAGTGGAAGCCAGCCATTAAGCATGACAACACAGTCACAGATGTGAAACAGATTTGTTTTAATGGAGAACTTTTGCCAAAAACCTAAGTTCTCCTCAGAAAGAGCTCCAATAGTCTCTTGTACTGTTAGACTTCGATAATCTAGAGGCTTTTGTGACTTGAAAATGCACAAGAAAAAGTAACATTTAAACAGAGAAACACTGTAAGGTTCCCGATAAGAACGAGTCAGTAAATCAGAGCAGCAGAAGCTGAATATTGATGATGACAGATCCACAAAGAGGAAAACAAATTGTCAAAACAGAAAAAAGAAAAAGATCAGTTTCAGCATAACAGCAATATTTTTTTTCTCTTCACTTAATCCAACCTGCAAAACTGTGAAAGAGCTTGATCAAAGTTCAAAATTTAGCCAATTCACAGGTGTGTATACTTCAGATTAGTTTTTAAATAACAAGAAGACTTTGAAAACCATAAACCGCTTAATTTTTATCAAACTAAGAGTCAAATTCTGACATCTACATTCACCACGACCAGAAATTCATAGGCACTTCTTGGCTTCTAATATAAAAGTCTGGGGGTAAAATGAAAAGGAAGGAACCTGAATAAAAGCCAATCCTTTAACAACTGCAGTAAGATATTCCCTTCCCATAACTCTAATCATAAAGCTAGAAGCCTAAAGTTTGACCTTTCTTGTTTTGTAAGGATGTAACTTCTCCCCACTCAGAGCATGAAAGAAAAACAAGAAACAACATTTTCTCAAACTCTGAATGTGCTCCTGAATGTGAGTTCAGACTTCTGTAAATAAAACATCAGCTATTTAGTCCAAATGAGCAGACTAGGAAAATTAAGTTCATCAGGAAAAGTAAGAATACTGAATAATTTTTATCATGGCTTTTCTTAACATTTCATTTAGTCTAAGCATCTCAAAGAAACTTCAAGATCAAAATTTTAAAGATGAAAGAGTCACTTTATACAGAAGCACCACTTACCCACAATAACAAATCCATCTGCTTCTCTCTCTGGCACTGTAACCTTCTTTGAATCTTGACTTTTTCGGAAAAAGCTGAACATAGTCTCTTTGGGTTCTTTTTGTCTTCTAAGGTGTTATCTAAAATGACGACAAAACATACTAAATAAATATATGATAATAGAACTTACAATAAATTCACATAACAGACCATAGGTATGTAGTAAGGCCACATACCTAATACTACAGCTAATCTTTATTACCCAGTCTGAAATATCAGGCATCTGTGTGTCAGACAGATTACCTTGTTGATGTACCAATTTACTTCAACAGGCAAGAGGAGCGTGAAGTACAAAAGGGTTTTTATACAAAGTTATGAATGGAGTGGAATCATTAAAAAAAAAAACAAACCCAAACCTTCAACTTTTCTAAATGAAAATTTAAGAAGAAAACTCCTTTCAGCATTTATCCAGCATGTTTCCATATTTTTCTGCTACTCTGTATTGTTATTAGACAAACTTTCTCTTCAAAGATAGTGGTAACTATTTTCAGTTTCCCAGCTTGCAATCTTAAAGACAGCCTAACAGTTGATTATATTTGATTAACAGTTACCAATGATTTCCTTAAAAGAAACAGCAGCAAAATCATTTGTAGCAATTTTTTTTGCAACAATAATTCATTAAAAGAATCTTTCAAGGCAGCTAAGAACTCCACTGCTAGAACAAAACAAGGAAACAATTGGGATAAAAACATGGACTGCAAAAGAAAATGCTCGGTATCTCCTCTCTCAGGACTGGAAGATTATATAGAAGCAATTCTGAGTAACTTAAATAGGACAAAGTCCTACTAAAAACCCATGAAGGGACCCATGAGGGTCCCTTGAAGGCTGAACTTGGACCCCTGGACAACACCAACCTACAGAGCAGGCTGTGGTCTGGCTGCAACACATTATGTGCTGGACACAAAGAAGAAGGTTTAAATAAAGGCATGAGAAGATCTTCTCTACTAAAATATCCATATAAAATTGGGAAAAGTGGAATAATTTCAACTTTGAAACAGAGTTTGAGGAACAGAATCCTGATTTATTTGCAGACATCAGCATGTTAAGGAGAAGGGACTGACAAACCAATAGCAACATCTAATATACACCTCCAACAGAGGAAAGGACTCCAGGGTAAAGATTTAAAGAGCTATACAGTGTCAAGTTTCAGTAACATTATTTCACACTAAATTTAACAAAGAAGAATCTTTAGAATGAGGGAAAGAGTGAAGAGTGCTACTGTGAAATGTGCAAATTTAAAAAAAAAAAAAAAAAAAGAAAAAAAAAAAAGAAGAAGAAAGATAAAAATCCTGGATTAACTATTTGCTGAAATTCTTCACTGCCCACCCAAATATTCATAAACAAGACTTTGTTTTGCCCTAGCCAGGGACCTGTGGCAACTCAGTACTGACTATTCATATAAACAGCCTAAAATTCTGCTGCTACAAGTGATCACATACTCCAGAAAGTCCTGTATGAAGTGTAAGCTCTGGCTTTCAGGAACAGTGTATAAATACATCACGGCAAAAGTGGCAACTATTCAAACTGTGGCCTGATACCTGAGACTTGAAGACTGGATACCTCACAGCCTGGCCAGCAACTGCTTGCTTATGCTGACACAGTGCAATTTCTAGCCACCAAATAACCTACACTAATGTACACAAGAACAGAACAAACCATTCTGTGATCCAATCCCAGGAACACAGTAATTTTTTAAAAATGTTATTTAACTGCACTTTATTCCTTTTTGCTTGTTTTCCTACCTTAGCAAGAGAAATACTGATATTTCCAGTTCCACGGAGATTACACAGTAGAAACTCCTAATTATCTCATTTATTCCTTACCTTCCCCCACACCCAGGCTCAACACATGGCGCCAGCAGCATATTCCTTTTTCAGCCCCCAGGGAATAAGTCTTCTCCTGCTACCAATTAGGGTTGTCAGTCCCATAGCTCAAGTGGTAAAAACCTGTGCTGTAATGCTCAAGAGTCAGGTTTCTGCTCCAGTGATGTATGAAGGAGAGGCAGTTGTGGAACAGTTTAAAATGCAATTTTACCTTCATCCTAAGTGTGCAGCAACAAGAAGCAAAATCAACTTGATGTGCAAAATCTTACAGATAGCTTTGGTAAAGGCTCAGATTCCAGTCAGTCACTTGAGGTGCCAGAGCTGCAGTTGCTCCAATCACATTTTTTTCTCTTTTGAGATCTGCGTTATTGTACAGTTTTCAGCTCTATCACATAATGTCGCCCTTCTCTTCTTTCTTGCACAAAGAAAAGCATCTTAATCAGTATATACATGGCACAAAAGACTTGTATAGGGAACCATGCACTTTTAGTCTTTAAAATCCTGCATACTTAACATACCTAAACTTCACTGCTTAGAAGACAATAGGCATTTAAATTCAGAGTAAATTAGCAATCAGGACAATTTGATCTAGCCAAATTAATGTTAGAAGCACTTTCACATACTAGATTTTTTTACTTTCGTTGGCAGTATCCCAGTTTTTTCTAAAACCCACAGAATTCATCTTATCTAAATACATAAGTGTTGATCTTTATTTTGGAATTTTCAGTTACTGAAGTAGCTTGATTCCACTGCCAGCAGTATTTCTCTAACAGAAAACAAAACAAAAAACCAAAATCAAACCAAATCAAAATCAAAACCCACATATAGGTTTGCTTGAAGCAGAAAACCAAACAAAATTAACAAAAGTATGTCCTAAGCTCAGGCCTCAAGTCCTTAGGCTGCTAAAATCACCAGTCCAGCCCTAAGAAAATAGTACATGCTGTATTTTATGACTGTGAATGTGGGGAGGCGGTATAAAAACCACATATTAAAAAGACTAACATGTTTAGTGAGGCTGTTTCCTTCTCTAGGAACCTCTTAGAAACAAAAGTTGTGCTTGTAGATCTCGGGTCTTTGTAAGGTATGTGGAAGAAAGAGTGCACCAACCACTACTTTCAGCATTTTGGTAGCATTGTTGAACACACTAGGAAGTGTAAACTAAAAAACAAAGAATGATTAAAAAAAGAGAGAGTGGGCACAGAAACAAAAATTAGAGCTACATACAGTACAGCATAGGTAAGGGAAAGACTGTACACAGGCAATGCAGGGGCATTTGTGATATCTGCTCTTTTAAGAATCTTATCAACTGTGCTACTTCAAAAGTAAACATAAATCTCCCCAGCAACGGGAAATGCAACCACTAAATTTCTTGAATCACATGTTTAAAACAGAACAAAGCCCCCATCCAACAAAGAAACACAGAGCTGAATGGAAACACTCGTGCTCTTGAAGATAAGGACACAGTTTAAGCACTTGCAGAATCAGGCTGCAGTTTTACTACTTGTAGATAAGATGAGGTTTCATGTAACGAAAGCTCAGAGCAACCAGTTTCATACAAGCTTCATTTCAGAGTAAAAATTAAATTTGAAGTTTGGGGACCTGGATGCATGGTCACAGAGACTTGAGGAAAAAAGCACTTAGTTGTGTTTTTTTTTTTTAAGCTGTCAGCACAAAATCACAGCAAATACACCCACCATTCAGAGATAGTACCACATTCCTGCAGTCATTTCTCCTGTATAGCACAGCACTTTCCCCTTCCAGATGGGATTAATTTTATTTCCATAAGAGACCTGAAATTGAATTCACTGCCTAAAGATAAAAATCTCCCTTGGTAGGAATATGCAATTCCCTTCCTCCTCATGTTTCTTTCTCACAAAAAAAAAGTGAACACAATCGCTGATAGTTAAGAATAATGCTTTTGGCACGGCTTCAGTCATTAGCAAATAATAAGCTCTGAGCTACAGCAATTCTGTGAGGCTGCAAAAAATATTTTGTCTTTCTGTGAGGCTCTGAGAACATACATAGCACTGGACAAAGATGAGTTACAGGGCTGCACAAAGGGGTTAATTTATTCCTCCTGCATTTTGTCAGTCTCTTTTGACAAGAACTATGGGTGACCTTTGAGCCAAACCAATATGTTAAATCCAATAAAATTTTTCTATGCAACAAGGATCTTGGTGTATTTACCATTACTTTTCAGGCTTTCATGAATGTTCACAATACTGGAGGAGAATTATAATTTAATATTAAAAACACCAAGATGCACACTAAGATAAAGAGACAATGCCCAGCAATACAGCACAGCAGAACTGCAAGTGGCACTGCCAGTAATTACATAAATGGTGAAATGAGGACAGAAGAAGACACAAAACCGACCTTAAAGAAAGAACCAGAATATATCACATCTAGCAGCTTAAGATATATAATCTATGGAAGAAGAAAACAGAGAGCATCAGAGCAATTCTCACTTCCATATCACCATCTGCTGTGATTCACCAATAAAGCAACAACTAGAAAAAGAGCAAGATGTTTACAGCCCTGTACAATCCTTATGATGAAAATAACCAATTTTAGAATCAAGAATATGCATGCTGAAAATATTTCTCTGTGACACCAAAAGAACAGTTTAAAAGCTTTTGGCCTAGTCTAAGTTACTATGTGAAGAAGAAGAAAAAAAAAGACATATACTTCTTTTTCTCTGGCATTAACATTAGTCATGGTTTTTTAGTTTGTATTTCTTGAAAACAGAAGAATGGAAAGTATAACAAGAAACCCAAATTTTTAAAAAAGGGATCTATGTATAATGAAACATTAACAAAGTTTTTTTTCTCTATTACATAAAATGTTAGTATTTATTTTTAATGTTTTTATAAAATTTAAGGAAAGCAGAAACACAAGAACTATACAACTCAAATTACCATAGTACAGAAATACTTGAGGAGGCTGAATCATAAAAAGCCAGCCACAACCAAGTCAGACAATAAAAGCACAGGTGACAAAAACAAAGCCAGGAGTGAAATAACAGCATTTAAACTGACGTAAACATTAAAAACCCTGAAGACAGAAAATGCAAAAAGAAAAAGCTAGGTGTTAATGAGACACAATACTCGACAGGCTGAAGCCTACTGTTTTCCCTTCGAACAATTTTCTTTTGAATGCAAACCTTCAACAGCTGCTAAGTGTGATACAGACACGCATTTGTAAGAACTTGTACAACATGTTTTTCTAGCCGCTGACCCTTCAAACCCTTCAGCCCTAGAAGGACCACTGTGCAGCAGCCTGCTGCACCTTGCTCCAACAGCTATATTGATGAAATCTCTCCTTTCAAATCTCTGAAGATATGCTATGGAAATGAGGATATTCTCTGGCAAATAAAATACTGAAAAGGTGAATGTCACGGTGACACTGAGGAGATGACAACCAGCTAAATCTCATGTAAGATTTAACACCAGAGCACTCCCATGTCACATGCGAGTTCTGCACAGCTTCTGGCAGTAGCTTGTTTACTTGGCAAGCTGCCGTATGACAACACTACCCCAGCCAACTAACAAAAAACCACTTTGTGCTGGTTAGCAAGCTGAACTGGCCCATGGCTGGTCAGAAGAGACAGTTGGCACATGGGTGGTTCTGCAACTGCCCTTTTAAGCCAGAGCAGAGTTAGATTTTCCCAAGTTATTTCCTGAAACACCAGTACTGGAAAAGAAAAGGAAATCACAGAACCACAGAATGGCTGCAGTTGGAAAGGACCTCCAGAGGCCAGCTTGTCCAATCCCCTACTTAAGCAGAACTATGAGCTGGTTGTTCAGGACCGTATCCAGATGGCTTTTGACTATCTCCAAGGATGGAGACCCTACAACCGCTCTGGGCAACCCGTACCACTGCTTGGTCACTCTCACAGTGACAAAAGTGTCTCCTGATGTTCCCTGAGGAACCTCCTGTGTTTCAGTTTGCACCTCTTGCCTCTGTTCCTTTCACTGGGCACGACTGAATAGAGCCTGACTATCCTCTTTACACCCTTCCTCCAGGTATTTGTGTTCATTACTAAGAGCCCTCTGAGCCTTCTCTTCTCTAGGCTAAACAGTTGCAGCTCTCTCAGTTTTTCCTCATATATAAGATGGTCCAGTCCCTTAATCATTGTTGTGACCCTTCTTTGGCCTCTCTCCAGTACATCCACACGTGCCCTCATATCCAGCACTCCAGGTGTCCCATCAGTGCATAGCAGAGGGGGAAGCAGCAGCTCCCTCAACCTGCTGGCAACACTATGTCAAATGCAGGCTGGGATATGTGAATTGCCTTTGCTGCAAGAGCAGTTGGAAGGAACCTGTCCATGCCAGGGACTGATTGGGAAAACACATGGAAAAAGTCAAGATGCATGGCAATTGCTATGTCCAGATGCTATCTCTGTCTTACATCCATCAGTTGTTCTAAACCTGGGGATTGAGCACCAGCTCAATTTCAACGATGAAATAAAATGAAATTAATAGAATAGAATAGCTCCATTGGAAAGAATCTACAATGATCATCTGGTCCAACTGCCTGACCACTTAAGGGAGGATCAGAAGCTAAAGCATATTAAGGGCATTGTCCAAATGCCTCTTAAATGCTGACAGGCTTGGGGCATCGACCACCTCTCTAGAAAGCCTGCTCCAGTGTTTGACCACCCTCTCACTAAAGAAATGCTTCCTAATGTTCAGTCTAAACCTCTTCTGGTGCAGCTTTGAATCATTCCCACGTACCCTGGGATATCCACTGGATACCAGGCAGAAGAGATCAGCAGCCCGTCTCCACTTCCCCTCCTCAGGAAGCCGCAGAGTGATGCGAACAACCCCCAGCCTCCTTTTCTCCCAACCAGGCAAACCCGAAGTCCTTAGCTGTTTCTCACAGGACATTCCTTTCGCCCCTGTTTCAGCTTTGGATGTAGCTGCAGAGCCCACAGCTACACAATACTCCAGGTGAGGCCGCACCAGCGCTGACTAGAGCGGGATAATCACCTCTGTTTGCGCTGTGCTTGATGCACCCCAGGAAGCCTTTTGCCCTCCTGGCTGCCAGGGCACGCTGCCAAATTACACGTGAGGGGAGCCACTATCTGAAGGGAGAGGGAAAACGCCGGGGAGGGCAAATATGGGGCGATTTAAAAGGATTAAATGACAGGACAGGGCTGGAAGCTGACGGCCGGCTCCCCCGGCCTCCCCGAGACTCAGCCCCTGCCGCCCTCCCCGCCGCGGCAGCATCGACAGCCGCCCCTCTGTCACCCTCCGTCACCCACCCTCCCGCTGCCGCCGCCGCCGCTCTCACCAACCTCCGCCTCCGCTTCCGGGTCGCCTCGGGCGGAGGGGAAGTCCCGCCCCGCCGCCCGCGCCCGGCCCCGCCGTCCGTCCCTCCCTCCCTCCGCGGAAGGCGGGAAGCGGTGCCGGCGATGGGTGACATCCACGAGGTGCCGCGGCCGCGCATCGCCACGGGGCAGCTGGCGCAGCACATCGGGCAGCCCGTCTGCTTCGTGGGGCGCGTCGAGAAGGTCCGTGGGGCGCTCGGTGGGGTCTGGGAGCGGGGATGTGGCTGGCGCCGTGCCTGGGGCAGCTCGGCGGCTCCGGCCGGCCTGGGAGCAGGGCGGGAGGCGGACGGAGTTGTGCGGGAAAGAACTGCCTGAGGCGGCCAAAGCTTTTCTGTGACGCTTCCAGGTGCCTTTGGAGCGCACAGGCCTAATGTCTTTGGTAGACTTAAATGTTCTTTTGTAGATTCATCCTAGTGGGAAGCTTGTCGTGCTTTCGGATGGACTCGGCAAGCATACGACTGTGGAGCTGAGCGAGCCTGTAAGTTAAGGAATGCTTTGGAAATACTTGATGTCGCCTCTTGTGGATTCCGGAGGTTTTGTCTCTTCGGAAACCTGTGCTGCATGCGTTCTATGTTTTGAGTTTTTCCACCTGTATTTCACTGCCTCTCTTTCTTGCATCTTTCAGCTTACCTGTAGCCCTCTTACCCGTGAGCTGCCTTGGTATTCATCAATTTTCAGCTGGTGTTAAGAGACAGAACTCATTCCTTGTCAGACACATCCCTGTCTGGCTATTTTCTCTTATTCTATTAGTTGTTGACAGTGTAATATATTACACTAAGTTTATTAGCTTTATTGCAATTTCAGTCTTTCCTCCCATTTTCTTACTGCTTTTATAATAAAAAAGAATATGGTGTTTTCAAGAGTTTTTTAAGTTAACATTGCTACATCTTCTTAGAACACTTGTCATAGCGTTTCAGTAAACTCCATAGTTAGCTTCAAGCATTCTTTCTTAAAAAAGAAACCTTAGCAATTGATGCAAAGGGTGTAAGATATAATTAGAACTACTGAACGAAAATATTGCTTCCTTTGTTATCACCTACAACTGAAGGGATAACACTTTGGCATTCTCTTCTGATTCTAAGTTTTTTCACCTATTGTAATTAAAGTATTATTTTAATTGTGATGGCAAATGCTCCAGCTTGACTCAGTGCATGTGTATGTTTACATATTCTCTGAATGAGTTGTTCAATGCTGAGAAACCTTGCCATTTTCATGGGAAATAATTGCATATGGTACTCTCTCAGTCTTTCAAGACAAGAGTCTGTCCTCGTTGATGAAAAATGAAGTTCGATCTGGAAGAGTTTTGTCTTATAAATGTGAAGATTGCTGACTTCAAACTGCAACAAAATGTCTCTTACCTCATTCTTGAGTTCTTGATAACGTTTCCTGCTTTGGCTTGTTAAAAATTCAGATGTTAGCATCTGACCAATGATTCTGTAATATTTTCTGTAACAGTGTAAGTGGTTGAATTCCATAAATCCAAAGCTGTAGTGCTGGGGACTTCAGTCTGTGTCCCACTGCCTTGGGAGAAACTGGTGTGTGCAGAAAAACGAGGCCAGGTTAATCTCCCCAGTTCACCCAATATCAGTGGGGAAACTTCTAGATTTGCTAATCAAAATGCTTTCTAATTTGTGTGTGGGTAGTTCCCTCTTTCAACAGAGAACTCCAAAATTATGGGGAGGAAATTATTCCAGAAGACTTACTAGAAAGTGAAAAATAAGACTTAGATATTGGAAGAACATTACTGAAATAGTACTGCACTGTTAAAATTTGTATCTTAAAAAGCAAAGAAAATGTTCAAGCAGTATTACTTTGGAGTAAGATATAATTTTTAGCCTTTTTTTCCTGTCTTCAACCAAAGGCTTGTTAGTGTCAGTATCTCTATATTCTGAACACTTACTGACAGATTACTTAAGAAATAATTTCCAAATATACCTCTTGAATGTGGAACACTGGAACTGCTCTCTGGAATGTGTGATACCTCCTTAGGTCTTACAGAGTTCTGTAACTGACTCAGGTTTGAATGCAGTGCTTTAAAATCAGGCTTGTTCTGCTCTCTGTGTCCTAGATTAGTCTCTGTTCAGTGATTAAATGACACAGTTTTATATACTTATAAACTGGTATCTTTCCTCAGATGTTTCTTCATATTTTTTGTGTTGAATTGCCTATTACAAAACCTGTAAATATCTAAGTGGATCAGGGTTTTTGTGGTTTCTTGCAGGGGGAGGGTGACAGGGCTGTTCAGTAGTTCTGTTTGACATGGAACAGAATCTGTCATGAACTAACCATTGATTGTGGAGAGTTCCTAGCTTAAGTGCAGTGCATTAAAGACAGCAGCTAGTTTAGTGTTACTAATTTCATCTTTGCTGTGTTTTCTAGCTGGATGAGGAGATTTCAGGTATTATTGAAGTGGTGGGAAGAGTAACAAATCAGGCAACCATCATGTGTGCATCATATGTCCAGTTCAGAGAAGATAAAAGTTCATTTGGTAAGTAAGAATATACTTTATGGCAAATTCATTTTGAGTTCTGAACTCGTCTCCAGTAAATAAGAAGGGAAAGCCTGATTACCTTTCCTTACGGACAAGGTCTTTCTTCAAGCTGCCAGATGAGGAGCAGGGTATAGAAAAGGAGAGTGTCACGAGAAAAGTTCTGTACCATATAGAGTGGTTTTCAGTTAAACTGTAGGGAGTGACTCAAAGCTGGAGGCAGTCTAGATCATTGCTGTGGCCAGATTGTTCTCCCACTCCTGATCATGTGCCCTGATCTCACCTTGCCCTGAACCGTGTGTGGTTGTGCAGCTAGCAGGCCTAAAAATAACCCTCCAGAAAACAAGCAGTGAGTGTACCTGCCTGGGGAAAAGGGAAGCTTCAGGGAGACTGGGATCACTCAGCTATACTGATTTAGAATAAGCAGTACGTGAATGTTGTCAGTGACTTGTGGGGAATTGAGCTTATGCATCATAACCATTTTCTTTGCCCTTTTTCAGATCTGGAACTCTACAATGAAGCACTAAAAATTATTCATGAATTCCCTGAATACTTCCCATTTGGTGCTGGGAGGAACACTTGATTTTTATTAGCATATATTTAGAGCTTCTAACAGTACAGTGGTTTCTTGCCTGACAGCATGGTAACAGTTGCATTTATTTTCAACAAATATACCGAAAAGACACTGTTACATGTGCTAAGTATTGCCTGTGAAGAATATTTTCTTTGCAAATGTATTTATTCAGCAAGGAGAACACTTCTGTGAATGTCTCACTCACTGTATATATTTAACCCTTTTGCATCACTAAGGAGTGTTCTCCTGCAAGATTAGACTTGTCAGAAACTGAAATTTTTTAAGCATCCTTTTCTAGCTGGCAGAGATTCTAGGATACGTTACAGGAAACTCGTACAGAAAAAATTTGGGGGGGTTTTAATAGAGAGATTTTTGATTTAATTTGCTTTGATACAAATTTATTGAACATGGGGGGGTATTTTGCATCTTGGAAATGGTATCTTCACCAATAAAAAAGATTCACTACATTTAAATATTCATGTCAGCATTAAATGTTAGAGTGCTATCTTCAGTGATTTGTGACGATTCCTGTTCTATTCTACCTGACACAGTTAAATTTAACTAAGTGGAGTAAAAGGTTCTTGCCTTTAGACTGATGTTAAACACTTGGAAGGTGTCTTAATTAGGCTTAGGAATTTCAAGCACAGTTGACTTCCCATCACAACCTTCATTCTTGGTTGGAGTCTAAGCAGTGGTACCAGGATTCAGCCAGCTTATCATGCTGACTAACCATAGGAACTTCCACACAATCCCCAGTTTTGTTACTAGCTAGGCTACTTGCAACACTTAGCACAAGTTTTGCATCACTTGAGGTAACACAATCAAAGTAAAATTGAACTTTGGAAATATTCCCTGGGAATTATTAAAGTATTTCAGAGTATTTAAAATAAACCTTAGCCACATTCATTAAACTTCTGTAAAAACAGGTTTCAGGTTTAGTAGTTAGATTTAGTGCCTTGATAAGACTGCTAACTTTGTGCTTATTTATAGTTTTTTTTTTTTCAGTCAAGGAATATGTTTCAAAAACTTACACATTGAACTCACTACAAACTGGAGGGATGATACAATTAACGGGGAATCTATTTTTTCTCCCCACTTAGAAGACAGACAGTGACACAGTTACTGTCACTAGGAGGTAAGCATCAGTCTCCTACAGCAAACAGAACATAAGGTCCATGTTTCATGATACCATGCTCTGTCTGTCACCACACAGTTTTAGTGTGTTAGAAATGTCATTCTTAATAACTGTGTGCATGTTTTCCTAGCATTTAAAACTATTTTGTTCCATTCTGCTTTAGAAAATTGGTATTTTGTGTGTGTACAAATACTCTGTAAAATGTTTTGTACAGTTAGTTCCCAGACCACCCAGGCCCAAGGGAGCAGCCTGCCACTAGAGGGCTTTAGCACTTCACAGAGACCAGCCTGGGCTTTGAGGTCTTGTGAGGGAAAGCTTGAACGCACCAAGTGGGAAATGCTGGTTTCCCTTTGTCAGTCAAGACTCTTCTTGTTCGTGCAGTCCTGCAGCAGTGAAAAGTGGCTGGGCAAGCTGTACACAACTAAAAGTTTCCCCTCTGTGCTTTTTACTCATCTGCTTCTCTACAGCCTATCAGGCTGTGTGAATAAATGGCCTATCCTGGCTATGTGGCTGTACAAACCAGACAGCAGTGCAAGGAACTGTAAAATGTTTCAGGTATTAGAGTTGTGTTCAGGTCCTATATGCATTTATCAGCCTAATTTCCTACATTACCATGCGGAAAACTGCCAGCTATTACAGATACCAAGAGAAAGACATACCCATGGGGCCTGCTGTCAGCTAGCCCTGATGGTTAGCAGTGCCCCAGGCCTCACACACACAGTGAAAGGTGAGAAACTGTCAGACCTCATAGATAATAAAATGGGAAGTAGGGGCTTCGTGAGTCGCTGACTGAAGGGGAAGGACCAGGGCAACTGTATCATAAACGCCAGAGAGGGATGTCACCAAAGCCAGGGCCAACAGCAGACCAGTAATGGAAGGTGTGAAGAGGAGCTGGTGGCTTCTTTGGGAGGAGAGAAGGATGGTGAATGGAGGGAACCTGGGAGGAGAAGGGGGGTACAAAGTGAATGCTGTAATCGGAACAGAATTCTAGAAGTTCATGCTATTTGGAACACGACTGCTCCCACTACACTCATGACTGACTTCTGAGACTTGGTACCTTTTTGCTGGGCTCTTGGCTCACCCTGCTCTGCTGTCCTGGCTTGGGTATGGACATGTGCATAACTCGTGTGGTGCTTGTGAGCAAGGACCCTGTGTGTGTGATGATAAAGTGCTTGTGCTTCATCAAGGAAGGGCTACAAGGCTAGAGCATCTATTGAAATGAAAACAATGAAATGTAATCAGCATGAGCCACAGGATCCAAACATTTTAGCATGCAAAATGACTCCTCAGCAGAGTTGAGCTGAGATATAACAGGCAACAGTAAATGTAAAAGTAACTGCAACTAATAAAATGTTTGTAGCTATATTTTTTGTTAGAAAACAAGAAATCACCCCCAACATTACAGTTTTATTAATTTTAAAGCAAAACAAGAAAAAAAATCTGGTAATTAAAAAACACGCAGCTGTTGCTTTGTAAATTTTGCAAATAGCGTAATTACTGACCTGAAAGCCTGATTACTAATTGCAACAGCCAAAACTCAGAGCGATACTGCGCCAGAATATGCACATTCCTAATTCAAAACATTTCAAAGATATGAGCATTAAATAAAGTGAGCATGTAATTTAACTTAATGATAGAATTTGACATACAGGTATAGTCGAGGTGAAAAGGTTATAGATTAATTTTCTTTACATGAGAAAACAAGACACTATGTTGGTAGTGACATTCACCTCAACATGGAAATTATCAGGAAAATTTACTAAATGTTACTACATAATAATAAAAACCGAACACTTGACACTTACAAATCCTCATTTCCATAAAGCAAAAGCTTTATTGACTGTATTTATATAAATATGGTATCATACAGTAAGCCCCAGTTTACATTTATAAATGGAGAACATTTTGAAGAGCTCTTCAACAGCAACATGAAGTGTGCAAAAATACTGGAAAGAGAAATAAATATTCTAGAAAGAAAAAAAAAGGAACTGCTCTCCCATGCCTAGAAATATCAAGTAGGTTTTTAACTTAAAAAAAGATCTTCGCCAATTTTAGATCAAAATAAATGCAGATGTATTACAACATTAATGCTGAATCAGAAAATATAACCCAAAGTCCTGAATGTAATCTTATACACCCACAGAAAACATTTCCACATTTTATTTTCTTGAAACTACACTAGAGCACATAGAACGAGTGGTATATTACAATATATTCTCTTTTAAAACACCAATTTTCACAGTCCTGGCTAACAGTACCAGTTTATTGCTAGCATTCCATTTAGTATTTCATAGCACACAAGTGTTGATTAACTCATATACTGTAAATAAACACACCAAGTAAACTGATGTTATTATCACATACCTTAAAACAGGTTTGGTTTTTTTTTCCCTAATTTGTGTGAATTTTGTTGCCTACAAAGTCAAGGACAACAATACCAATTAGCTCCTATTAACAAAATATCATTGCCACTCTCTCAAGTTAATAAATAATCTTAATTCCAGCAGGTAACACATCTAGAAGTACTCTGATCAATTACTTAAAATTGCACAGCCTTAGGGGAGCAGATGGGTGTCCACTAGTGACCAGAAGCAGGATTTATACAGGCTGATTCCACATTTCCCAGTATATTTCCGAAGTACAGGAAAATGCTGATTATCTCAAAGTCTTCAAAAATTTTTGTAGTCAAAACTCTGCCCGTAGTTTAAGATTTACATATTTACAAGTCTCCAGTCCTTGAGATTTCAGATCTTCAGAGTACTAAGTTTAAAATTTATCAGATACAACCTCCTATAATTTACCTGCACTCTGCACTGAAACAGTCACATGACTTCTCAGGGAACTCTTCTCCAGGATACACTTATCGCTAGGAGAGAAAACCCCCAAACTCTTCAGCATTAAAATTTCCATCAGCTAGATATGTAGCCTAGTTAAGTAAGAACCTGAATTGCAAAGATGTTGCTTTACTATCAACAAAACCTGGGAACAGAAAGAAGTGGATTTTTCTTTAAAAAAATCTTTAGAATACAGTTGACAGTGGCACTTTGAATGAACTTACAAGGAAACAATCATTTTTATACAGGAGAGTATGATCAAACAATGAACAGAGGAACCCACAGCATCACTTTGCCATCTTCTGAAGGACACTTTTCAAGTGTTTATTTTGAAGGTCTGCTTTCACAGCATATAAACTCAGCTTCGGAGCCTATCAGCATTATCCTGAAGACTTTTTTAATAAAGGTCTTTAGATTTTAGCAAATCCAAAGAGTCCACAATTCCAGGAATGCTTTTCTTCAGTCCTCTGAATAAGGGCCACGCACTGTACCTAGAGGTTCACTTCAGGAATACCTGTTTCTACCAAGCACAGTCATACACACATCATTTTACTATTTTGATAGCAATTTATTTTTTCACAGTAAGTCACAAATTACCTTTGTATAAAATATATGCTTGGACTATGATGGACATCCATTAGAGAGCCACACATTTTCTAACAGTATTTATGCCTGGACAGTCTCTGCTGGAACGAGATTCCCTGTTGTATCCAGCTGCATACACTTACAAGAGCAGGCAGAAACTGGGCACTCGGTGTGGTCCCTAAATAGCAACAGCCGAAAAAAGAAAAAACAGGTAAAATAATTTTGCAATTATACATTTAACTATGTGCAGAGGTGTAGTATCTCAGAAAAACTCAGTATCATAGTTCAATTTTATTATTTAAATTTTATAATGATAGATACAGGGAAGGAGGCATGTTCTACTCAGTGCAGCACTCACATGTGAAATAACAAAAATTTAACATCAACTTACCTGAACCAGCTCAGCATATGACCAGCATGTCCACCATGCCTACAGTTGTGACACCAAGTAAACCAGTTGTTGAATTGGGCTAACTTCTTGTCTTTGCTAAGATCCACTTTTTCATCTGACTTGGATCCTCCTGTGCAGAGAAAAACCCACCCCCACAAATACGGTTGTAAATCATTACAGTTCATTTATATTTCTGTCCCAGCAACACCACTAAAACAAATTAAAAATTAGGAACATTATGTGAAAAAGCAGCCTGATTTTAAAAGAGAAGTCAGTAAAAATATTAAGACATGGAAGAATGCCATGAGCTGTTGCTTCACATCTTACAGACATGCTAAACTTGCGTATTAAACAAATTTTACAGACAGAATCTCCTTCAATGGTGATTTATGCTTTATTGATTGATTTATATTCCAGTGAATTATGGGCCTGTTCTGCTGCACATGAAATCTTCTGCTTTAGGAAAAAAAAATCAACAAAATCTAAGTTATGAATTGGAGCAAGTACAATATAGAAGTCATAAAAAAGATCACTGAAAAAATGAGAAGAGATAAATAAACATGACAACTATACAGCTGATCATGGCTCTGTAACAAGCCTGACTTAAAAACATGGTCAAAATCCTTTTCATTTAGACATATGTAATGCTGAGCCAAAGGCATTTAGAACCAAAGGATTCTAGTCATAACATCTCTTAGCTGTGACAGCATGACCCATGCTGTCTTTCAGACCTAGTAACAGAAAGCACACCACATCTCTCTTCCTCTTCCAGCTAAAAATTAATTCATTTACATTCGATGATTTGTGTAGCATCCCTACAATTCATCTCAACACACTCCCCATTTCTTTCAGGTGTAAAGTTCACAGTAGTGACCCCCACAATACTTGGATCTTTACATCAGTCTAACCATGGAATTTGACTGACAATCTCAAGGAAAACTGCCAGAACCAAGTAACTATGCATTCTGCCTGATCCTTAAGAATTGAAACAAAGGTTTCATCATAATATTAGATGGGATGTAAACAAGTTCTCAATTATGGTCCTTCTCCCTTCAAAATGATGAGTATGAATATTTACAGTATAAGCACAAACAGGAAAAAAAAGTGCAACAGAAGATCTTCCAATAGGAACTGCTAATTTAACTAGTACTGTAGCTGAATAACTAAAACCCACTGTGTCATACCTGGACAGCTGGAAACTGGCGTTCCCATATTTATCAAGCACAGTGCACAGCGGGGAAGGGGCTTACGGCAGCCAGGACAGCTCGTAACTTTCGACTTGGTTGGTGAACCACTGACTCCATATTGGCTAAAACCTCGCCCCTGATGAGGAATAGCTGAACAGCTGTAAGAGATTGATTTCCCACAGAAATTGCAACTCACAAACACCTAAAGAGAACAAATGCCCGTTAATTTTTTGGTTTGGTTCTGCTTTTGCTACACTTGTGAGTGAATCCATCCCAGCTAGTAAACATTTATTTACCAGATATTCTAGAGAGTGCCCTGGAAAGCCAAAGCTACTTGTTGAAGGAGTTCTTAACATCTTGGCTTATTGATGAAGCACACAGCCCTGAGAAGTAGGCTTTAATGACGCTCACTTACTTCAAAAGCACATAAAAACATGCACAATTGCTGAAACTTTCAAAGACATCATTTAAGATAATAAAAGCTGTATCTTCAGTAATGGAAGAAATTAGGTTTATTCTACTTACTATATAAAGTCTGGTCTCTCCCTCCTTACAGTCAGATGACTCACACTACAATCCCCAACATAAGGATTATCCTAATATTATTTATCTGCATTCTTCATGTCACAGGTTGTGACTTGATACCAAGGAGCACATATTTTAAACTCTTTAGGGGCTATTTATGTTAACCACATAAGGAAGGAGCAGTAAACTCAACTCCCTCCCACTCGGAACAGCTCTGCTTAAACAGCTGTGACTGATAAATGAATTCAAAACCAGCTTTCTTCAGAAACCCTCAGGCCCTAAAGCCTGTAATGAACATACTTAGCAGACATGAGAGAGTAAAAGGTGCCATGGTAAGACCATGTTGGCTAAAAGTGCCACCAGATGTTAAGAAGACAGCATTTGGGCAGGATGTTAGTTTTGGGGTCAGCATATGTTCAGAACTGATAATGAAAGTTGCTGCTGTTCACTTTAGTGTCAGGTTCAAGGGCTTCAAAACAGCTTTGAGGTTTTTTTCAATTAAAGGCAATTTGAACTAGTTCCATGGTTTCAGCACCAGTCTCACCCCGACACTGAATTCAGATGGGTGATACATCTCTGATTTAATTTTTCAGCATGTGAGAGAAAAAAATCAAAAGAGTTTTCAGTTTCTCCAGAAGTAAAGTGTTGATAGGTTACAGTTTCTGAAAGACCTGCTATTTGAAAAAAAAAAAGTGACACCTCTTTTTTTTTAGGGCAGGCTTAGTTGAAATCTTTCTTTTGCACATAAATCCTCAAGAAAACCAAGATATGGCCAGTAAAGTACCATGCCACATTCCTTTCTGGACTGGTCATACTTCATATAAATTTTATATTTACCTGGGCTAAAGGCTTTGAGCTGGGATCCAGCTTACTCCTATGGATATCAAATTCTGCACGTTTATGCCAAAACCTCCAAGCATCTAAAAGATTCCTGTAATTCTCAATCCAGTACTGAACCCTTTCATCCTTAAGTACATCTGATGGAGATCCCTAAAGCAGGCAGGACAAAATGTCAGACATACATTGAAGACACACAATACATATTACTCACTTTTTCAAACGGCTTTATAAAGTGTACTACAAGATACAAGAAATAATACAGTGTCATTTATCCTGAAGAAGATGAATTTTCTGTTAAACTGTAATGCGAGCTTGATAAAGGTTTTCTTCAGTTTCTCTCTGGTTGAAAATGCTTGTGCTGCCATGTCCTCCTAAGAACTTATGTCTGTGAGATGAAGGATTTGTAAGTTCTGTCACATATCACAGTCTGTATCACTGTCATGATTGCATATGCAGTTAAATACACTGCTGGCAATAGCTGCTACTGTGTAAGGGCCATGGTAAGCCCCTTAAAAAAAAACAACCAAAACAAACCCAAAGCCTACAAACAAACAAAAACCCTCACCTTTGTTCTCTACCAAAATCCTGAAAGCTAAAAAGCCAATGAAAACATCAGGAAACACATCAGCAACAAGCAGATAAATGGGTACTCCCAGTTCAGCTAGTGAAAAGGACTGATCTTCTTCTGTCTCTTTCCCCTACTATCTCCTCAAGCTATCTCAACCAGAGAGGGTGAAGACACATGCTTATTAGTTAACACTGAGTTTCAGATGACTCCACAAAAAAAACCCCAATTGTCCCAGTTTAGTACAGAAAATACATTTTAGTTCACAAAATTCAACACTATGCTGATAAAGAAACTATGTTTAGTTTTCCTCCATAAAGTTTATTTTGGAGTGAAACACTAACCTGTAGCATGCAATAGCTTGCTGTCTGGACATCTCCAGTTCTGTCAACATAACTTTCCATCAAGTCAACTCCATCTTTTGTCAGCCCTGTTAACAGTATTCCTTCCAAATTCCCAGCCTCTTTCATTTCATTTGTCAGCTTTTCAATAAACCTGTTGAGCTATAAATATATATATATGAAGAAATATATAAATATAAGTAAAAACAGTGTCTGCTGCTAACAGAATGCCCTGCTTGCTGGATGTTATGCAGAAAAAGTTAAATCACTATATTCTATGACACTGCATGAAATCAAGTGTTTATACACAAACTTTAAGCTTCCTGATAGAAAATGCAAAGGTTATGTGTTCTTAGAATACTTTGGTGAATTTAAAATAGAACATTCCTGCTGTAAAACCAAACCCTAATTTGAGAGAACATTAACACCTGGAAATAAATACTGAATAAGTAGAAATATCCTCCTGTAGAACAGGTGTACAGTTAACACAATTGCATTTAAACTACTGTGTAATGAATACTCACAAAAACCCCCAAAACAACAACAAAACCAATAAAGCCCCCAAACCAACCAACCAACCAAAAACCAAATCAAAAATCAAGCTGAAAGTACAAACTAAAAACCAGATACCATACCTTATTTACTACTGTGATAAGAAAAAACAAATCACTCACGACTCATTATTTCTACTGTTCACCCCTTTAGCCCAGAGTTTCTTCTGCCTCTGAATAAAGCCCAGTTTAAAAGTTTGTTTAAATGTGCAACCACAAACTTACCTGAGCATCACTGAGGAACTTGCAAGCAAATGCCACTCTGTCTCGTACAGCTACGTTATTTTCATACTTTAGAGAGAAAAATGGGGATACTAACATCAGACGCATGTTTCCATTTTTCCAATACATTGTAAAAATCAGAGCACTTGCATTACCATCTAACTATTACAATGAAATTGATTGTGTACAAAGAAAACGTGACATCTGGAGAAAGCTAACTCTAAATATCAGCTTATTTGTTTGTACTCAGATACAGATATCAGAGGAAGACTGCAGATACAAGAACAATCTCCCAGGAAACCCAGATACAACATATCCTACATCATTTATGAAACTCTACAAAAAAAATTTTGCAAGTCCTGTAGAGGACTTCGTGCTCCAGCATGTATAGCCAAGAGTCCCACGAAGTCACAGGCAGAAGAAAAACAAACCAAGCTTCCTTTATTATATTTACAAAATACCTAGCCTAACCACTCCATTCCTTCCAAAAATTGCAAATAAAAGTTAACAAACAAAGCAACAAAACACGTCAAGCAAACAGAAACTAAACATCCAGAACAAATTTCTCAAAGTGTTTTAACACTTGAGCTTCAGCACTGCATCATTATTTACTTTCTGCTTTTTAATCATTTCACTAGATGCAACACTGAAGAAAAATAATACTTCTCTGTATTAATTCTCATACTTAGCTGTGCCCATATTCTTCCCTCCTGATATTCTCAGATTAGAAATTGTGACTGACACTGCCAAAAAAAGATGCACTTGGCAAAATCTCTTTCATTCAAACTTCAACAGGTTTCTCACTGAAGGAAAAATTAAAATTAAAAACAAACAGCACCTTATCATGTGTGAGTTGCCAGTTCATCAATAAAAAACCCTATACAATTACTACCCAACATCCAGAGAACAACAATACTCTTTCTCAAAGACAGGAAAAAAGAAATCCAGGTTTTTCTTCTCTGAAATTCTCACCTTTTTTTTGTTTTTCATTACCCTAAAAGCATCAAATTATGACAACTTCGCTTTCAACAGCTTTGGGCCAATTGCCCTGCTGCATTACAGGAGTCCTCTCCTGGGCTAAATAATTCCTACTGAATCAAGTATTTCTACTATTTTCTAACCAGGAATCAAATATGTTAACTCCTCCAAAGGCTCCAGCTCATGACTAAAGATTTAGTTAGCCCTTTAAATGGTAATTCTGTATCAGTTTCAGAAGACCTGGAACTACTCTATTTACTATTTCAACACAATGAAATTACTTTAACAAGTAAGCAAGGGAAAAGAAGATATAATTCAATGCAAATGTAGCTTGATGAAAGTCCTGCCCTGCATTTAGTCTGCTTTTTGCAATTCTATTCTTGATCTCTCTTCTGTTTCTTCCCACTGCTTATATTATTTTGATAATGTATTTCTAATGGTTTAATAAATCCATGCTAAAAATCGAATTCCTCTAAAAAAATGTGTTAACTATACTGGATATTTTGGCTGTTCACGCATGATTTGTTTACTAACATAACATTCACTAATATGAAATGTCTGTTTAGCAGAAAGAAATGCTATTTGCCAGCACCAGAACAAAAGAATACATCCCAATGTGATTAATTCTTGGAGTATATGGGACTCTCCCTACATATGTGTGTGTATCTATATGCTCCTATTGCATAAAGGTATTTTAACCTAACAGACAAATTTACTCACCAAAACACCGTCATATGAACCAGACTCACTCGTCAGGAAAGCAAACATAGCACACAAGTAGGGATTGTTCAACTGCAGTCTTAGAGTACTGCACATTTCTCTCCAAAGTGAGTTCTTCTCATCTGTGTAGCCTGATAGAGCCATTGCTACTACATTAAGGTTCAGATCACCTGATTTATGAAAAGCAATCAGTGAAACAATATTATTCAAGTTAAGGACTTAAAAAAAATCCAGTTAAAACTGTAAATGAAAGCATCCATTTGAAACACAACGTTTGGTCAGGATGCAACACAAAATGCAGTAGAATTAACACTACGTAAAATTAATGTGCATACACTACCACGTATAGTAGCTTCTGCTTTAAATGCCTCTGGTCAGGTAAGTTAGCATGCATGACAGCCTCTTTAAACAACATCACACTGCTTGTGGTATTTTGAAATAGCTATCATAAAAAGATTGTCATTAGCATAATTCATATCGACAGGAAGTGAAAAGACAGGACTGTATATCTAGCCATTGTTTAACAGACCTAGCTGGAGGACAACAATTTGATATAGAAGTTTCAAGCTAAGAAGTTTCCTAAAAACGCAAAAACTATTTAATCTAAATATTCATTCTGTCAGAAAGTTCAATTTTATTCTTGAACTTAAAAATAGCATATCTTCACTCTGAACCCTCCCTAAGGAATGCACAGACAGACACTCTTTTCCCCAGCAATTCCATTGAAGTAAAAAGAATCCTCATAGTTCTGAACACATGCCTTTCTGGAGGTTTTTATCAGTAGGAAATTCTGAAACATATGATCTATTTTAACTAGACAGTATGGCATATGGTAGTCTGATGAGTGAAATATCAGGATTGGTCAAGCTCCAATACAAGTGTTTCAAGTAACATTTTTACAATACAACAGGCATCTCTTCCATACTATCTTCCATAATTCTGTTAACAGAAAAAATCTACTAATGTAATACAGAGCCAAAATAAAAGACTAAACACAATACACACCTTTTCCAGAGGAAGCCCCTTTATTCAGAATTTGTATTGCTCGCCGTATGTCCAAGTTGAAAAGTGCTACAGCAGCAGCTCGTTCCCAGTCTCCTTCCTGTTCCAATGAATTTAGGAAAGGTTCCACATCTAAGTCTGCTCCCTTCTTTATCCACCCACAGAGCTGCAAAGCCAAAGATCTCTCCTCACTCAGATACTGAATAATATCTGCCTGTCTATCAGATCCACTTCTGCTGTGCCTGAGGTTCTCTGTTGTTCCTAGAAATGGGAAGTAAGTTAAATTATGCTTAAATCACAATTTCAATCACAATTTCAATCACAATTTCAATCACAATCACAACACAATACTTTGATTTCAATCATAAAGCAGGGTACAAAAGCCAAGTATCACATTTTAGTATTTTAACATTGCTTACAACTCCATGGTAAGGAGAGCAGCACAAAATTATTTTGATCTGCTAATAAGCTTGGCACATTTTCCTCAGTCTTTTTTCTTTCTTCTACCATTTGTTACATTTGACAGGAGTTTTCAGTATGTTCAAACTGAAGATACATAATACAGGGTCAAGCACCTGCTCTCCCTGTTCTCAGCCAGCATCTGTGTGTTAGAAGCTTTCCCACCACTGAAGACCCATTTTTTGCTCTAAGGAGTATATTAATTAATAAGACATATATTAACAGGGGAAGGAAATATTCAAATAATAAATTAAACTAAGAAAAACTTCAGTGAGCATGAGAGGCAGAATGTGATGAACCAGGGGTGATCACCACTTCAGAACAGGTCAGCTTATTTAAACAAATGTACTTAATACCTTAGCAGTGACTACAGCAAAGTCAGCTTTCTAGAACTACCCCCTGATGTGGAGCTTTGAAAGTATAATAGTTATGCAGGGAGCAAGAATTCTTAGTGCCATAGTCGAAACTCAAATGTTTGAAATGGTTCCAAGATTTGTCTCTGAGGATACTATGCTATTACAATTACTAACTTTCCAAGAACACTGAAAACTCTGGAAATTACCGTTAACTTACATTATTAAAACACAAACAAATACTTTGTTTCAATATTTTTACACAGCCTCTTTGAACAATTGCCAAAAACCAACCCAAGAGTGCATCATTTTGCAAACATTATATAACAGTACCTAGCAAAGTTGGAACATTCTTACCCAAAGATGACTTCACAATTGATTTAATGCCAGCGTAAACTAAGGGACCTTTGTTTCCTGTAAGTTTTTGATCCATATCTTCAGTATACTGCTTCATAAGTATTTTCCTGTATAGGAAGCTTAATTTTTCCCAAAAAATGTTTTTAAAAATTTAAACTCACATCTTCTTAACATATGCAAAGTATTTACAGGATGTTGCATTGTATTTAAAGATTTTAACACATTTTATGTAAGTGGTTTACATATAAAGGTGTATTACTTCCTTAGGACAAAAACTACAATTAAAAAAAGGATATAATGCAGAGTGTACCAAAGCGATTTCAGCTGAGGATCTTCATTTCCAGCTAGAAGGTGATTTCTCCAAACTTGTTCAGTATCAAGACCATACCTTGACAGAGCTCTGAGCCGCATTTTGGTTGCTATGTCTTTTTCCAAGGAACTAGCCTTTCCTTCTTCTGTACACTCATACAAATGTCGTCCACAAGCCCACATTAAGGATGTCACTGGGCTCCACGCAAGAGAAATTCTTTCAAAAACTGTGAAGTCAGACATAGTCCTGTTAGGAGTCACTACTACCATTCGATTTTGACTTGTGGGATGCCAGGCAAATGAAGCAATGTAATTTTCACATGGTTGGACACTTCTTTCAATTATCGTCGGCTCAGTTTCATCTCCAATAGGTGTGGGAGTATGCTGCATGTCATACAGTCTAATGATATTACTATCCCTTGTTAAAGTAGCTAACAGTCCAGTCCTTGTTGGACACCATGCAACTTTTGTTAAAGGTTTTGGTTGCTCTGTCAAGGTCAAAACAGGCTTTTCAAACTTTCTTAAATCCCATATGGCAACCTGACCTTCATAGAAGGAAGCAACACGATCGTGGAAATAGGGATCAACAGTCACTCCTTGGACAGCCTTGGTGTTTACAAATATTTTTTGGCTTGTGTTCCTAAGATCAAAGATAGCCAGATTTCGATGCATTCCAGCTAACAGTAGCTTCTGATCCCGTGGAAGCCAACAGAGAGAGAGACAAGCATCATTCTGTCCTAATTCATACAGTGGTTTTGTTACTACCAGGCCTGCTTCCGCATCTCCTGATGAAAGCCTTACTTTCTCTGTAGCAACTGCAGTCTCTGGGGCATATTTGCTGCTGATATCCCAGATCAGTACTGAAAAGTCAGCCCGATGTTTATCTAACCCAGCAGCAAGCCAATTGCTATCCAGTGGGTTCCACGCGAGGGTATTGCATTGCCGGGCGTGTTTGGGAACAAACTCTTTGCCGATCAAATCTTTAGATTTTGAGTTGTGGTCCTGCCCGAGGCTGGTAAGTACCACTCGGCCATTGGCCTGTCCAACAGCAAGGAGACATTCAGGATCATACTTGGGATACCAAGCCACACATTTCATGTACGGTGTATCCGAGTTTATTGACAGTAGTGTAGCTGTAGTTTCTTCCGACAACCGCAAGGACCCTGCCTTGAGTTCTGAACTTACAGCAGAGTCAATGTGATAAAGGCTCAGTTCCGAATCGCACACAACAAATCTGTCAACATGGTGTGGGGCCCACAGGATATCAGGTTTGGAGCCGCTCATGGCTAGGGTAAGCTGACACACAATTTAAGCTCTGGTAAGAAGATTCAGGTGATATCCATGCATATGGAAACCGCTGAGAAAATAATTTGTAGGAACATTATCAAAACCCAAGTTCTCTTTCAATCTGAAATCATCATTAAACAAACAAAAGCAAATTACTTTTAGCTCAAGAGTTTAATTCATAACACATTTCAAGCCAAATCCTTAAGCCTTCTCCTCACAGCACATGTTGTTTTTGCTGGTATGTATGTACTGAGACAGAACCAACACAGCCACCTACAAACTGATGACAACAGGATTTGCTGTGTTTACAAACTCCACACCAGTATTAAGCAAGAAGACATTACCCGAGATGCGCTGTGTCAGGATACGTGGGTGTGCCGCTGAGAAAGAGCCCCTCCCTCAAACATCCAGAAGAGAATTTCCCTGCCTAATTAAAAAGCATTAAGTGAAAAAAATTGAACTATCTCTGTTTTGTCTAAAGCCCGCTCCATAGCCTAGAAAGGCTTTCTCTCTTGGAAGATTTCAACAGAAATGCAAACTTTCATCTTATTGTACAGCTCCCAATCCCGCCTCCTGCCCCAATGTTATCATGTCTCTGTTCGTATCTGACCCAGCAACATTCAAATAGGCACATTACTGTCAAAACTTCATTTACACTTTCGATAGCTGCATGCCCAGAATCACTACACGTGCCTACATGCAAGCAGATCCCACAGAATATTAAGAATGTTCCTCCACACCTCTTTTATCATTCTGGAAAGGGACATGCAAGATCGGGAGGTACGAAAAAACAGCATTATTTACTCTACTTGGGCCGCCCCTGTGTGCTTGCAGCTCACTCCCCCGCCCGCCTCCGAGGGGGCGCAGGGCCCCCGGCCGCAGCCCGTTCTCGGCAGGAGACGCGGAACGCGGAGGCGGCCGCAAGAGCGGACCGGAGCCGTGAAACCGCCACCCTCCCTCCCTTGGTTCGCGGGCGCGGCAGCCGCTCACCCAGCCCGCGGGAGGCTCCAGCCCGGCGCCGCCAGCCGGCCCCGCCGCCCGGCCAGGGGGAACGGGAAGCGCACGAGGGCTTCCGGCTGCGGCGGCGCTTNGAGCGGGAAGAGTCCCGGGCTGCAGGGATCCGGGAACCCTCGGGCCGCGGCCCTGGCAGGGTGCTCCTGCATGGCCCTGCTGGAGCAGCGAGGTCGGACTGCGGTCCCTTCCGGCCTGGAACACTCTTGTGATTCGGTGACCGCAAAGGGCATCTAATTCCAGAGCCCTGCCAAGGACACCTGCCCTTGTACCGCGTTGCTCAGGGCCCCGTCCAGCCTGGCCTTGAACAGTTCCAGGGATGGGACATCACAGCGTCTCTGGGCAGCCTGTTCCAGTGCCTCACCACCCTCACAGGACATAATTTCTCCCTCATATCCAATCTAGCCCTACCCTCTCTTTCTGGGGACCTGCTCAAACAGCCAAAGCACAGAATTTTGGGACTACGTACCACCTCTGGGAAACTTCTTTCAGTATTTGATGACACAGTAATAAATTCTTATATATAAATTACCTGAAAGAAAAAAAAAAAAAGGTATTTCATCACCCCTATGTGATTAGGATTTCACAACCTGTTTTTCTGCAAGCCATGGAGATTTCAGCTTTCAGCTCTTTCCTTTTGTTTTACATGCTTTTTAAAATTTTCTGAAATAAAAATTATAAACTGAAGTACTAATTGGACAATTTCAGATTCAGAATAACTTCCTTTTCACATAGAAACATGATATTTGGCCTGGAAATACTAAAAAAATCACATTTTTAGAGTTTTGTTCAGCACTCTTAAGAGTCAGGACACTAGTTCCTTACTTTAGGACATTAGTTCCTTACTGCTTCTCTTACTTCTTCTCTTGTAAAAGAAAGGAAATACACATACTTTGGCTTCCTTGTTCAGTGTTTTCCTATTTTCTCTTTTGAATTACAGCATATAATTTTAATGACCTTTCCAATGTTTTTATAACTTAGCAAAACATTTTAAAGAAAATGTGCGATAGACCGTTGTTCATCCATCTTTTCAATAATCTCCATGCATTCGGTGCCTTTACTTTAAAAGTGTGTATGGAGTGGCTTTGAGCATAATTTGTGTCAATGTCTGTTGTCTTTTTTCTTGTCTCTAAGCATAGTGGAGAACTTGTATTATCCAAAGAACTACATTTTATGCGTTAAATTTTCACAGGGTTCATTAGTTTAAGCCGCAAATGTCATGTAATGGTACAACAACTAGTTGTCCTAGATTTCATTGTCATATTCCTTCCATTTTAAATGCATTTTTCCTCCTAAAGCCAGCTGGTTTTTTCCTTAATAACAGTAATCTTTAAGAACTCAGGAGTTGTTTTGATAAATAAAATAGGCCAAACCATCTGAAAAAATGAAAAGTAATTCAGATTAAGTAGTCTATCATATATCAAAGGCAAAATTGGCAGCCTGGATTTTCATGCTTATCTGTTTCATTTTCATCATTCCATTTCCTCTACTGCTGTTGAAGTGGAACATAGTGGCTTTTTCACATATGTTTCAAATAATCACCTGGAGGTTCTTTTTATAACAAAGATGAAATTCAGTTTGTGTGTTCCTAACATTTTTCCATGGGAAAGTATGGGAGTTCAGTTTATAAATGTCGTTAATACTTGCAGTAATCACATCATCTAACTTTGGTTCTAACAGTGAGTTTTTTAGGTACAAGATAATCAGCAGTTTAACTGACATCAGAAGCTTACCTATCTGACATTTTACTCATTTCTTGAGTCCTAATGATGGTCCAAATACACTACTAACAAATACAGAAGCTACAGAAGAGGTGTTTCTTGTGTCTTTGGGATGAGAAAGATTCAGAAAAATTTAAAAATGAAAAGTTGTATTTTGAACCAGTAAATGCTGTTACTACAGTGACAGGTGCAAAGTAGGTGAATAGAAACACAACAGCTATTTGGTGTTTCGGAATGCAGAAGACTGTTACCATCTGAGAGATCACTGTGTCACAGTTAATAGATAATGTGAACTGTTGGGACACAGATGTTTTATATTTGATCATTCTACCACACCCAGAAATTGAATTTCCTATGTTGATCTCAAAATAAGTACTGCAGCAGTATTTCATTCGTGAGGTTGTGAATTCCTCTAATGTTTCTGAACCTTTTAAACTCTTGGTTCTTTGCTTCTGTTTTCCATGCTCTGATTTACCCTTTTAGTTTGCATGTAGCTGTCTCCACATTTGTGTCTTTGTCTAATAGCAGCATCTTTATTTGGAAATAATACAGGATACTTGTTTAGTTTTGAAGTTGTACCTAGATAATTGTTAATCTCTTCATCACCATTACGTAACAGCTGCTTTTTATATTTCCAGGCTCTCAATCTGGGTATCTAAAAGAGAGGAATGTGTGAAATGAGTCTTTAGAATCTCAGGATCAGGTAGGAACTAAGGAGTAAAACCAGTTCTTCCAGGAGATATCCTCCCTCCCCAGAGTGCTGTATCTTAGTCTTTTAATGTTTTAGTCTTTAGCTTCCACCTTCTTTTACAAGGGCACAAATGTTTTGCCAAGACAGAAGCCTCCTTTACTAGGTGTGTATAAATTATTAAATGCTGAGTGAGTCACCCGGTATGAAGTGCTATCATTACTATCATTATGCATTGTCATGTAGATACACCAGAGGGCAGGATTTAAATAGCATAAATATCTTCATAGCTTAAATATTCAGCAACTAAATGATCCTTTTGATACACTTATTGCAATCTGGTTTTAAGAAGGCAAATAATCACAACTTTGCTAACACGGTGTATGAATAACAACGACACTGAATAATAATAATAAATCTAGTATGAGGAACAGTGATCTTTAAAAGCTGTTTGAAATATTTATTTCAAATTTCATGTATTAGTGTCTCCTGGCCACAGAAAAAAAAATATCTTGTATTCTTTATGGTAATAACTGGCGTTCTTATTGAGCGAAGAGCACACCAGGGGAAAAAATATAAATTTAAGGCAGTGAGTTTTGATTGATATCATTGAACAACCTGACCCATAGTGTAAGTCCTTGACATTTTACAGGTAT
The DNA here is from genome assembly GCA_013397175.1 of Platysteira castanea. NCBI lineage: Eukaryota > Metazoa > Chordata > Aves > Passeriformes > Platysteira > Platysteira castanea. The sequence goes on along the minus strand of VYXC01010733.1, from coordinate 284,981 downwards.
ATACTCTAGAATAGTCACCTTTTTCCATACTTGTATACATCTGTGTCACATTTGCATTCAGTTGTGGCTTTTCAAGTAACAGAATCACAATTTACTTTGTCTTCGTACGGAAGCTCTCTCTTATCTTTGTCAACTTTCTCTTTGTATTTCTTTTTTACCATTTTTGAGTTTCAGTAATGTGAATAGCTGGAAGTATTTAAGGAGGGCAGGTATGTACCAGGAACAAAAGCTATACATGATTTTTTTCCAGTAGAAGAGATGACTTAGCATGTATGCAGGAGATAAAGGCTTTTAACTTGAAATTTCACTAGCAACATAAAATGAGTTGTACAGATAAAACTTTGTATTGCAGACTAGAGCTTTAGTATGGTCATGTAATGGGTGCATTTAGACAGGTTCAGTAGTCCTGGAAGCTGAATATACTGAGCATCTGGTTCAGAGCATGTGGTTCAGGGCAGCCATTGGAACACTGCTGTACTCTAGAGCTTTGCAAGAACTGTTACTGCTAAAAACAGTGCTGTAAATCTGGAGTCATTACTTCCATCAGATTTGATTTCTACGTGAATACAAAACTACAAAAATATATACTAACAAGACTAGTGAAAAAAAAAAAAAGCTCTGAATTGTAAATCAATAATCCTGTTGTGGAACTGTCAAGATTCTTACTGTACTTCCAAAACACAGTAAGAAGTGAAGAAGAGCTTAGGCTGTTCCCAGAGACAACAGTTACAGACCAACATGTAACAAATTTACGGATGTTCTAGCTAGAGAAATGCAACCAAACTTGACCCCATTACTGTCCAAATACAGCATGTGCATCAGAACTTCCAGGGTAAAGGTATATTTGACTAGTCACATTGTTGTGTCTAAAAATCGTGTTAACATTTTCTGATCTCTGCCAGATGAGAGTAATTTTTGCAGGTTCCAAAAAAAGTGAGAAGTCTTTGAACACATCTGGAGATCCATTCATTCTGTTCTGTTTTGGCACAGAGTGTAGAAACTGACAGCTGGTCAGAAAGTCTCACAGGCATTGATTTGAGCACAATTACTCTGTACCCTTGAGAATTCAGTTTGTACCCTAGAGAAACTTTAAATTAACAGAAGCAAGAAACCAAAACAAGGAGAAGAAAAACACTCAGCTGTTCGAGGGATGTTGTTATTAGCTTAGATTTGTCTTCTAATAGGTGATGGTTGTAAGGTACCGATAATTTTAAGGGGTGTTAACGTAGAAGTCTATGGGGACACAGCACGAGTGCCAAGAGACTGTATAAACAGAGACTTTGTAAATAAAATGGCTTTTGCCTTCTTTTGCCTTCTGAATGGAGTTGGTGTTAGTGATTTGTGTCGTGTCCATCTCAACTGTGACACGTAGTGCAGATAAATCTTGCCAACTGCTGGAAAAAGCATTTTTTTTTTCCATAGCTGTTGGTCTGATAGGCTGTTTGCAGTCTTGATCTAAGCATGCGTAAGGGTAAATGTAAGTATGTAAACAGTATGAGTGATCTGTGGGACTAATTTGTTGCTAATGAAGTGTTTAATCATCACCAATGTCTCTAATACAACAGATGCTGGGTGCTGACAATAATTATCATTTATAGCACTAACAGATATTTAGTGTAGAATGTTGTATTCCACTGAAACTCTTTATTTTTCATGTGTGTAATAAGGCAGCATTTACTTAATGAAGACAGCCTCAATAAAGATGATATATATTTGACAGGAGACAATGTAGAGGTTTATAGGAAGGGGCCCTTTAGAATGAGACTGCAACTGCTGGGCCAGCAGATCCTTCCTCACTTGAACTGGGTGAAGACGGTGAGCAGTGGTGGTTCATAGGATTTTTTTCTGTTAGCAGCATGTTCCTTCAGTACATTTCATGTTAACAGAGTGTGAACAGACTGACGATTCTGTGTAGAATGGTACTTTGTACAGTCACAGGACAAAGGTACAGCTCTCACATGCAACCTGTCGTGGCTTAACCTCAGCCAGCAACTAAGCACTGCACAGCCTCTTGCTTACTCTCTACCCTCATCAGGATGGGAGGAACGGAACTGGAAGGGTAAAAATAAGAGAATACATGGGTTGAGAGAAGAACAGTTTAGTAATTTTTTTCAACCAATTAACCAAATAATTTTTTAAACAAATAACAGTAATAATATTGTAATGAAAAGGAAAATAGCAGAGAGAAAGAAAACCCAAGAAAGAAAAATGTTGCAGATGAAAACACTTGCTCACCACCAGCTGGCACATGCCCAGCTAGTCCCTGAGCAGTGGCCCCCCAAACAAGCGTCCTCGAGCTTTATATCCTGATCATGACAGGATACAGTCTAGGATATCTCTTGGGTGAGCTGGGGTCAGCTGTCCTGGCTGCATTCCCTACCAACTCCTTGTGCATCCACAGCCCGCTCGCTGCTGGGGTGAGATGAGCAGAAAAGGCCTTGACCCCGTGTAAGCACTACACAGCAACAGCTGAAATATCTCTGAATTATCAGCACTATATCCAGCATGAGTCCAAAACAGCTCCATACCAGCTACTGTAGAGAAAATCAACACTACCCCAGCCAAAACCAGCAACACAAACAGATTAGTGTTATCTCCATCTTTTCTAAGAGCTGAGATCCCTTAGCATGAGTTGTCTCACCCTTTAATTTAGTTTAAGTTGCGTGTGCTGTCATACTCATGGCTCACAGCACACACAATTAGATAATGGTGTTTGCAAAGGTGGATTTCTAGCTGAACGTCTCTTTATAAAGGGATATACCCTTGGAGAAGCAGAAAGTGAGTGCTTAAGAAAGTGTTTAGTCTATCAATACGTGAGACTTTGCACCCAGGCTACGTGAAGGATGTTTCTACTGACCTTAATGAAGACACTTTCTTTATGTTCATTGGTCAGTGGTGCCTTATTTTTTACCTCCCTGTTCTTTCCCTTTCACCAACAATTTAATGAAATCAGCAGGAATCAGCCTCTTCTTCCTTAAAAGCCTAATGTACTTGGCTTGCTTTCAAGCTCCTAGTCAACATATCCCAGCCAACCCTGAACTAGTGTGGGATTTGCTGCTCCAGCTGGATTCTGCTAAGTCTTTAGGGCCTGGTGGGATTCATCCTAGGGTACTCAAAGGGATGATGTCATTGTGAGACCTCACTCAATGACTTTTTAACAGTCTTTGGGATCTGGAGAGGTTTCAGTTGTCTGGAAGCTGGTAAATTTCAAGAAGAGCAAGATGGATGACCCTGGTAACTACAGGTGTGTCAGTCTCACAACAGTGCCTGGTAAAATTATAGATAAGATTATTCTAGGAGGTAGCGGAAAACTCCTGAAGGACAATACAGTCATCATCGGTCACAGCCAGCATGGCTTCCTGAGGGAAAAATCCTGCTTGTTAAAATTCATTTCTTTTTATGACAAGATAACCCACCTAGTTGATCAAAGGAAGTTGATATAATCTGTTTGTATTTCAGTAAAGTTTTTTATACTGTCTCTCACAACATCCTTCTGGACAAAATGTTCATTACACAGCTGGATAAACATGTCATGTGATGGGTGAACAACTGGCTTAGGGGTCAGGCACAGGGTTACAGTGAACATTGAACAGTGAACAGGGGTGACATCAGGCTGGTGACCTGTCACTAGTGGGGTTCCACAGGGCTCCATCCTCGGCCCTGTGCTCTTCAACATCTTCATAAACGACTGGGACACAGGTCTATAAGGTAGACTAAGTAAATTTGCTGATTATACTAAATTGGGAGGAGCTGTTGACTCCATCAGAAAGACCCTGCAGAGAGACCTTGACAAATTAGAGGGCTGGGCAGTCACCAGTTGTATAAAGTTTAACATGGTAAAGTCTCAGATTCAGCACCTGGGACAGGACAATCTTGCATGTATGGACAGACTGGTGAATGAGAGGCTGGAAAGGGCTCTAGAGGTTCTGATTGAGGCAAGGTGAACATGAGCTGGCAGTGTGTCCTGGCAGCCAGGAACAGGCACTGGAGCAGGGTCCCCAGGAAAGTGGTCACACACTAAGCCTGTAGGAGTTCAAGAAGCATTTGGACAACTCCTTCAGGCACGTGGTGTGATTTTTGATATTGGCCTATGCAGGGCTACGAGTTGGACTAGATGATTCTTGTGGGTCCCTAGCAACTCAGGATATTCTATGATTCTGCCCTATGACCAAGGTGCTGAGGGATGTCTTGCCTGGTAGGCAGTGCCTGTCTAGGGGATGTCTTCTAACCTTCTGCTGGGGATATGTACTTAACTCCCTCAGGGCATGTTATGATTCCTTGAGACTCATCATTGGCATACTTTCTCTCACCCCATTTTTTTGTGATAACACAATTTTACTCTGAAGCCTGCCAGTAGATAGAGCAAATATAATTTCTGTGCAACATTCTGCATTCTGAAAGCTACTTAAATGATCACCTCCTTTTAGATATCCTGTCTGTGTCTGATCCCTCAGAGGATTTAAAAAGCAGAAAGAATTTCTGAGGCAACCAGCTCAAGAAGAATTTTTTCTTTTTTTTGAGTTGTCTTTTATTATTTTAATTTCTAATGCAGTTACCGCCTTTGAGTCCTGCAGACTCTCAAACCATCAGGTCAGACTTCAGTTCTGTACTGCTCTCACATCTCTGATCTAGCCAGTGCTGCAACATTAACACAGACAGGGTGAAGACGTGACTGGCAGAGTGAAGGGTAAAGATGCAGGTTGTCTACATCTACAAGTGGGTTTTTTAAATGTAAAAGTACTGTTACTCAAAGTGGAAAAACACTTGTGCTCCCAGACTGACACTGTCCCTTTAATAAAATGTCTTGGTCTCTTACTCAGCCCTGGCCAAGTGCCCGACAATCTTCATTTAAATTTTGGCCAACTAAACAGCAGCAATAAAAGATAAAATATCTAGATGCAAGGTACAGCCATTTGCAAGTGGGTAGGCAATTTATTTGTAGATTGCTTTATTTTGGTAAACAAAATGTATTTTCCAATATGACCTAGAGAACATATTTTCTACACTGAAAACTTTCAGTCCAGAGTTTGCTTTCTGAATGCCTTCAAAGGTAAGAGACTTTGTTATTTCTACTCTAGTTTTAGAGGACTACACTTATGGTTTCTGCATATGTGAATGCTTGATTGACTCGAAAAGAGGATTTAGAAAGGATTTTTACATTTAAGATATTGTCTTTGTTGTTCTTGATATATAAAATGAATTTTTTAAAATACAGGCTTTTTTTTTTGTAAATCAGTTTTAATGTTTTCACTATACTCTAGAAATACGTTGAATGGCTGATTTACATGTTCTAATTTTCATTTTATCAGTATATTGTCATTACAATAGAATACTGCCTTTATGAAAAATATTGCACATATTATGTAGTAGTCTTGTAATATTAATAATATATTCATATATTGAATTTCATTACTAAGCCACTGTTCCTTAGAAGAATAAGTTGTTCATGCTGATGCTCCAGACCTAGGTAATATATCTGTATCCCAAAACACCCAGGTTTTTTTTATTCCTAATAATTAGAGTAACAATTCATTTTACCCTTCTTTGTCAGATTTTCAAATGACTTTTTGTTAAGAAAGAAAAGGCAGTCCTGGGTTATACCCATATTTCTTTTGTAATGAAACGGGTTCTATTATACATGTGAGCTACAGTTGAGGTAGTGGTGGTTACTCTGCTTAAATTACCTGCACAGTGACTTTTATAATTGTTTTTTATATATTTTCTCTAGAACATGCTTCCCACAAATATGTATATAAAGTATCTGTATTTCTTTATTTGTATCTATTAATGAAGTATTCACAGGTGGTTTTTACTTTTAACAGGAAGGAGAAATTGTCTAATTGGGATGAAAGTCACCATGAGGAAAAAGTGTCCTTTCTTTTGCTTTATACTTCTGGCTGTGATAACAAACCAGATAGCACATGGGCAAAACAGAAAGAAAGGAATGAATATTTACTCTCCCATGGCAAAAGACGAAGGTAAAACCATTTCCTTAAAAGTTCTGATTGACCATGTTGCGTGTATCCACACATTTTAGCGTAATTATTTAGTAATTGATAACTTTCATGTGAATATGTAAAATGTGATTTATTTTGATTATCAGGGCTGGAAATACTTTGTGACTACTTGGCCATGGATTCCAGTTTGATCAATGATTTTCTTGGACATGAATATCTCTTAAGAGAAATGATAAGAAACCTCATTTTTCGTTTGAAATTGAATGTGGAATATTTTGCATGCAAAATCAACTAAAATACTAGAACAATATCATCAAGACCCTAACTTGAGACTTTTCATTAGAATTTCTGAGATTTTACTGTGAAATTTATCCTTAGAATTTTTACTGGGAAGACAGAGGAATCTTTGGGAAAATAATTTTTGCAGAGAATTATCTGCAATCTGTTGTGCAGCTGTTCCCATCATTCATAGATTTAACTTTCTTGTTCCATTACAGGTGATACGTGTCTCATTGATATAGTCTTTATCTTGGACAGTTCGGAAAGTGCCAAAAATCAGTTGTTTGATTTACAGAAGAATTTTGTTCAAAACATAACTGACAGCATTTTCCAGATGAAGCCAGTTAAGTCTCACATGTATAATGTTAAACTAGCAGGTATGCAGTTCAGCAGCACAGTCAGCATTGATCATCCCTTTACAGCCTGGAAAAATGTCCAGAATTTTAAGCAGAAAATCAATTCTCTGGGCTTTATTGGCCATGGGACTTACTCCTATTATGCAGTTTCAAATGCCACTCAGCTGTTTAAAACTGAAAGTCGTAAGAGAAGTGTAAAAGTGGCTTTTTTGATAACTGATGGTGTGGATCATCCAAACAGCCCTGATGTCGAGGGTATCGCCACAACAGCTAGAAGCCTTGGAATACATTTTATTACCATTGGCCTCTCTAAGAAAACAGTCCAAGAAGGAAAATTGCGCATGGTATCTGGTGATTCATTCTCTAAACGTGTCCTATGCCTGGATGATCAGAACCTGGTAGTTGATGTAGCACTGGAACTGGTAAGTTATGCTGATGTTAATCTCGTGACACGTCTATGCATGGCAGATTTCATTTAACTTTGATTAGGTAAGCCCTGAAGGCAGTGCAGAGGGTTTTGTGGTGCCTTCTCTGCTACAGCAGGAGTCAGGGCAGAGGGACCTTCCTTCTCCCAGCCACTCTCCAAGGAGTTGCGTGCTTGGACAGTAATAGCTCAGCTGTCCTGATCACATTTCCCAGCACACAGAGTGTGTCTCTGAGCATATGAAAATACTTTAGGTGGTAGCTTGATCTCATGCATAGTCACTGAGTCCTTCCCCTACATATTCTGTTTGTAGGGCCTTCCAAAGGAAGGTCTTTGATTGGAAGTGTTTTCATAATCCCTGTTGTTAGCACTGTGCCCTAATACTGTCTGTTTAGCTATCCTGTTACTTCTCATGTGTTTTCTGATCATTGTGGGTCACAAGGAATAACCCTCTTTTGCTACCAAGAATCCTTTTCTCTATGAGTAGTTGCACAGACTGGTTCTTACCCCTTTGAGGAAGGAATGAAAGATGAAAGTATGAAAAATTAGTACTCTGGTAAATTAAATCATACCTATATGAAAGTAATATTTTTGTTTTATTTTCAGGAAGCCTTGCTACAGAAGCAGGTAGGGTTTTTGAGCTTTGTGTTTGATTACTGTTACTGACATTAGACTTCTCAAGGTCTGCTTCTTCTGTAATGCAACAATACTTGAGGATTAATAAACCTTCCATCTCTGGGTAAATTTTCTGACTGTGGTTGCTTTTATTTTAATTTTCCTCCATTTCTTCTGTCTCTTCTCCTGAGAAATCTGTGATGTTAGCTTATTAGTGAGTAGTATCAGCAGTAAGACATAAAGAACTCTTCCTACAAGAGTGGAATAGGTCTAATGCAAGATACACAAGTTCATTTGTGGTCTCGTAGAAAACAATAACAGTATCAAAATGGTTCAAAATTTATATAAGTTTTCACAATACTGTGTACTATGTATGTGCTATCTTAAACATCTGTAATTATTACAGTAACTACAGTAGCTACAGTAAGAAATTTATTTTTGCTATAAATAAATCAAGTAACTGATTTTGGTTGCTCTATGTGGAAGTTTAATGTTGATTATATGAGAAATAAATATATTAGAACTTCATTTATTTCCTATTATTCCACTTCTATGTTCTTTAGTCTCCAGCTAGGCAAAACCAAAATTTTTGCTTTAAAAATTTGAAATAATATATTTGAAAAACATATTTGTTTATCTTTCTATTAACCTTGTAGTGCGTGCAGAAGATCTGTGAGTGTGAAAAGGGAGTAAAAGGAGACAAAGGTGATTCTGTAAGTATGCATTCATTTGAATAGGCTCAAGAATTTGAATTTTAATCAAGAACAATACTGCACAATACTTTAATTGGTTGCTATGTAAACTATGTAAAAACCAAGACATTAGCCATGCATGTACTGCAAAGATTGATTTATTGTAGCATATGAAGTTGGTAGTAAAAGGCCACTGTTAAAAGAGCTCAGAAAAAAAATCGATCCACAATCAGATACTATCTTGAAAATATGTTTCTGCTATTGGGTAATAAAACACTGTGGATAAATAGGTACATGATTTTGGAGCCCAAATAAAAGAGTTATTCTTGAATCTTGCAATGGGGAAGGAAGGGTCCATTAGACAAAGGTCTTCATCCACCAGCAACTCCTATTTTTGTGAGGAGTGAAGGTTCAAAAGTTTGAAGGTAATGGGCTATATGAGGAAAGATCTAAAACTCTGCCTCCAACACTCTCTTTTCTCTTGTGACACTTCAGGACATGTACCAGCCTCTGGTAAGGAACAGAAAAGTGTGAGTTCAGACAGTGGGTAACCTCTCTGATCATTTTTCTGACCTTAATAGCTCCCCCAGGGGCAAGCAAGTTACATTCAGAGGTTTTTCTTTTTCTCCCTAGGCTCTAACTGGTCGACCATACTGCTAGCATGTTACGACACAAGGGCCTATCATTCAGTCCTTCTGGATAATGTGCATCTGGATAAAGTGCATCCAGTCCTCTGTTTGCAATTCAAAATTTTAGATCCAAGAATTTTTAAGTTATTTTATCCAAAATTATTAGATGTAACCTATTATACAGATGTGTATACACCGAACTTTCTAGTCCCCACCATGACGATCCTCCAAAGAGTAGTAATGATGCAGTAATTTTTTCCTTAGAGCTGCTGAATATTGACCCTAAACTGTTCTTTACGGTTTTTTTCTAAGCAGAGAAGATGAGATAGTGGTGGTTAACTGAGAAACAGGAAGGAAGAACTGTTTGTTTTCTGAAATGCCTTCCTGATTAGATTTTTTCAGAAGCTCTGTAGAAAATTTATTTATCATTGAATATTGTTTAAAAAAAATTTGTAGATACTTTCTAATACCAGAGTGGGTTTAGCTAAATGAATGTTGTGTCACATGTACCATACTTGAATCAGTGGGGGTTTCTACCAAAGCTTATTCCAGAATGATTTTGGACTAAGATATAGTCTTAAACAAGCTGGCAAATTTTATCCTCACAATGGTAATAACATTTTCCTGCTTTGTTTCAGGGCAGTGCTGGTAGCAAAGGGGAGAAAGGTGACCTAGGACCAAAAGGAAACAAGGTAATGTGAATTTAAAAGGAAAAAAGCAAATTTCTATCCAGTTATTCAAACCATAGATGTGAACACAGCAAAGGAAAGGTCTGTTAAAATAAATTTTAAATATTGGCATTTGCTAGTTTATAGTTAGCTGCTTTAGAAGTGTGAGAGAAAAGTTTAAAACCAAACTGCTACCAAATTAACAGTGCCTATCATTCCAGCTTTTCTCTGACAGCACAGGTGTCTGAATGTAGCTGAAGGCTCTTCAAGTTCCTTTATAACAGTACACAGATCCCTTGAGCAGAGTGCTTCCCTCTAATGACTCAGATTTCAGTCGTCCAGTGACAACAGCTGAGTTTTCTATTGTAATGTTCAGGAAATGTGTATCCTTAATTGTGGAAGGAGGAAGTGTGAACATTAGTTAATAGGAAAACACTAGTTCTGCTCTTTTGCTGGTGTTCTTGGGTTTGGTGCTAAAGGGAGAAATGAAAGGGCAATACATATTTCAGTTGTATTCCTTTGCTTCCAATAGGGTGAGGCTCAAAAAGGAGACCATGGAGAAAAAGGTGAAGAGGTATGTGACTGCTACAGTGCTAATTCAAACTTTGTCTTTTCACATTTTCTAAACTAAAAATGTTATTTTCATTTTTTATGTGTCTACTTTATTCAATTATTTAAAGTACTTACACTAAGACCTGGTTTACAGAAGCATATATATGGAGAGAAACAGGCTAACCATGAGCATAAATATAGGGATGAGATGCTACTGGGAGAAGGAACTTTCAAAGCTGTGTGATTTTGAATTGACTTGCATTAGACCTAACCCAAAGACAGAACTGAAAATGTAATCACTAAAAACACTAGATAGTCCTTTGGTGGCTTCTAACAACTGATACTTCTCAGAATTCTTGTTGGTTCACTGGAGAAAGATTGACACTACTCCCTGTAGAAGAGTAACTCAGTTTAAAAGTCCCATTTAAATGGCAGCATGTAGGAGGCTAGTAAACTGAGTGGCATATTTACAGATAATATATGAATAAAAAGTAGACATCTAGATTTGCAGAGAATTATATGTTAAGCAATTTCACAGAGATATTTTATTGTTGTGAATAGTTAAACTTCTGAAACACAGTTCTTTACTGGGGGGGGTGGGGCTTTTTCTGCTTAAATTAGCAGTATGTTAAGCCTTTGCTTTCTCTTTTATGATTTTTTTCCTTTTTTTTTCAATTTTTAAATAGGGAGTTCCTGGCTACAAGGGAGACAAGGTAAGTTTTCTGTAGAATAGAAGTAGTCTGAAAATAAATTGTCACTTGCTGACAGTGTATGTGAAAGAGTGGAAAAAAGAGCTTGTCTTATCTTTTTGTCATGAAAGCTCCTAATGCAGTCCCTAGAAGTAAAGTCATAATTTATGTAAATGCTTACAGACTGGATTGCTGGAACTAAAAAAATTAAGAAAAAAAATCAGAGAATATAATCTAAATATAAAAAGAAAAATGGCAACATCCAGAAATACTGTTTCTGGAAGGAAAAGAAAATTGGGGGTTGAATAAGAGATTCAGTGAAAAGAAAGTGAAAATGTTTACTACAAACACAATGTGGCAATCATTAGCTTTTGAAAAACTTACCACAAGGAAGTTTACTTTTAAGCTATTTATAACTTGCAAGGGCTAATGCTTGATCAAGAAAATTTTCAACATAGTCTCTCCAAGAAGATAAAAAAAGTATACTTTACAGTGACTTGCAGGGTTCTAGAGATGAAATTGCAAAGTGGACCATCATAGTCAGAAATGAAACAGCGATAATCCCATTTTGACTTTTCTTGGTTTGGACACTTATCTCTCAACATTGTTAATAAAAGCAGTGCCTCTATGAATCTTTGTATTCGTCAGTAAAATGCTTCAGTCAATTTTGTGGTAACATTTCATGCAAATGGGAACAGTAGACTCATAGGTCTACTTTTCATGTGTCTTGTTATGTCAAATCATCAGTGAAACACTTAATTCTTTCTTCATTCCATATGTACAATCTCACAATTGTTATTCAGAAAAATCTCAGACATCACAGTAATGAAATCAGAGCATGGAAAGGATCTCTGGAGACAGTGCAGTGAGGTGGAACAATGCAGCAAAACTTATTAGATATTAAATGTATTATTCTCTGATGTAAATTGGATGTTTTGCAGGCATTTTCAGAAATAATCTATCTTGAGCAGAGCAGATCATATATTCTACAGACCATATGTAATGATGCCACTTCCAGGTCCTCAGAGTCTATGAAACCTCTTGTGCTACTGCTTGCAGAGTCTTTAATGCACGTAGTGTAATCAAATCATCTTGTTGAGCTGTGAACCTGTAGGGAATGGAATTACAGAAAACCCCCTGACTCTGACAGGGAACACACACAGCATTGTGCTTGAAGAGATAGAAATGCATACATATTTTGAACCCTTTGATTTCTTATGAAGGGCGAAAGAGGAGAATGTGGACCCCCAGGAACAAAAGGAGAAATAGTAAGTATAATTTTTATTTGAACTGTTTCATGATGATAAAGATACTAGAAAATCATGTAACATATTCATCAACACAGCTTGAAAAAATTACTGTAAAATTGGAACGCCTTATAATTCCCTGGTGGTAGAGATACATTCGTAGTAGAAGTATGATTTATAGAAACTGAACCCACAGTTCACCACATTCTTTTTTTCCATTTTGCATAAGAAATGCAGATCTTTACCTAAAACAAAAGCTGCCCTGCCTTGCTGGGTGTAAGCAATGCCAAGCCTTGCTTACACCAGACTGAGCATTTTACAGAGACCACCCAATTTATTTCCTTAAAAGTTTAACTTCAATTTGAGTGTATAAAGTTATATTGCAATAAAAGCAGGTTCTTACCCGACATGAACAGCTTTAAGGTCTATGAGCCCATCTGTGCTGATACACATTCACTCTTCTATCCAGTCCTCCTTTCCTTTTAACCTGGAGTGCAGTAGCATTGCAAGTGAATACAGATTTTTATCTGGTTTATTTACATTCTGAAAGACGGAAGGATAATTTACTGCTAAGTGAGATAATCATGTATCTTGAGTTCGTACAAGCAGGTTTGTATGAGTAATGCAAACCAGTGATTTATACTTAGAATTGTTAAAAACGACCAACTAGATTGCACCTATTGTTCTATTAAAGCACATTTCTTCAGTTTTACCATCCATATTATGCTTACCTTTATTGAAGACCACCTTGAAAAGTTTTTGTTTTCCTAGAAGCTGCTATTTGATGATTATTTTCCAGTAGGAATCAATAAATGTTCATTCCAGAAATACTTATTGCAAAGAAAAAGAGCATTATACTATAATGAAAATCTTAAGGCTGAGAACATCTTTTGGGATACCGTGGTTCAAAATGGCAGCAAGTGAATCAGAAAAGTCTGAAATGTCAATGAAAAAGGAAAGAGCTTCATCTTTCAGAGGAATAAAGAAAGATCTTACCTTCTTTATCCAGGCAGTATGTGAGAAATAGCATGACATTATCTGAAATGTCTACTAAGCTAAAAGGAAGTTGTTCAGAAGCTGGCAAAGAACATAATCAAAGCAGACAAGAAATCTGGACATAGAAAACATATGCTAGGGCTGCCGGAAATCTGCTTGCTTCATTTCTGTTGAGGAAAGTGATGAAAAAATTTTTGTCCTCTGAAGACAGAACAAAGTTATGACTTTATTTTTAAAGAAAGCATTCTAGGGTAGACAAAATCAGACACAGAACACATATAGCCAAATGTATGAGAAGCAAATTCAATATTCTGAGCTTGATCTTTAACTGGAGTGATGGATATTGAAGCATAATTGGGAGTCCAATTTGAAAGTGTTGCATTTTTCCACTACCACTTTTCCACCTCACTAATCAGACTGAATCCAGTAGTTTTGGTGCTGTATATCAGAGCTTTTTCAAAAGCTATTCAGGCTTGAAATTCAGACAGTTTCTGTTTGGCTTTGAAATCAGAACTGACTCAGGTCGTATGTTTGTATGCTACCAAAAGTAGCCATGTTTGCATCAGAGTATCACTGTTTGTACCATCCATTCCTTGTGTAGCTGGGCTGGAAATGGGCTGGAACTGAGTGGGGTTATCTCTCTCTCTGGTGGCTCATGCTTGGCCGGGGAGAAAATGCTAGGGAGTAAAGAATCTTTTAGAATTTCTGACTCTGAATCTCTAGGAGGGGCAGTCGATGGAGTTTCTGCATAGGTGTCCCTGCTAAATTTGTCAAGGCTATTAGAAGTTCAAAATGTGACACGTATCTTGAAAAGTGCAGCAGTCTGCCAGTGCCTCTGCCTGTAGAGATGTTACTAATTAAAAGAGAAATCAGAGAAATAAAAAACCAGTAAATTTTCTTAAAACTATTTTTGCTTTAGAAATGAACTATAACTGAGTATTTAATCAAGTGGGAGTGAAATTCTGTAGAATATGCATTATGGTGACTAAACAAAAAACAGTGAGGCAGAATAATTTTTGAATAATCTGCAGTAGTGGTGACTGGTAAGAACTCATTAAATGGAGAAATCACAGCTAATGGAATAAAATAGCATGGCATTTTAAATTCTTTGGATACATTTTTAATGGATTTTGTGAACTATTAGTGTGATTCTGACCAGCTACTGATCAGCAGTTTGAGTTAGTGAGGCAAAGTTACCTGAAGTTATTCTGGTGAAAACACTGCGGCATTTTTATTCAGAATTCGAATTCTGTATCTAATATGCTTCTAGGAACTAAATTCAAAAACCTGCAGCAAATAAAAACTTCTTAGTCAAATAGCTACAATGTTAAGTAGCCATTCACTATGCTCATTGTAGATGAAAGGTATTTTAACCAGATACTGAGGGTGAAATGTAACAGGCAATTACTGAATGCAGTATGAGAGCAGCAGTATGAGTGCTCTGGTGAGAGAATAAAGTCCCTAGAAAATGCTTGAACAGAGATTTGACCCATTACATATACGTTTCAAGTTCTTGACACTTGAAAGCAGATTGCAATTTGCTTTTAATCTGATAATTGAATCCAATTTTTCCTCAGGGTTTGCAAGGCTTTGTGGGCCCTATGGGACCTCGGGGACCTCAGGTAAGTGAACGAAAAGCTACCAAATAAAAAAGGAAAGACATTATATCCTGTAAGTTTATTGTACATACAACCTGTCAATTCTGTGAAGAACAGCCATGGTACATGTGGCACCAAGACAGCAGAGTCTACCAAAAAATTATCTTGTCATGCAATTCACATGGAGTAATAAGATACCCTTTCTGTCAGCACTGTTTTTTGAATATTAACAATTTTCACAGGGCACTTCACAGGTTATGATGCAGAAACTCTTGTCCTTTAGAGGTTAGAATTGTGCTATATTGTACTGCACCTCATTCAGGGGAAATAAAACCCCGGAACTTATATGTGTCTTCAAAGGCAGATCATTCTTTGCTTTGACTTTTTTATAGGGTATCAGGGGAGATCCAGGTCAGCAAGGCCCAAGAGGCATTCAAGGCAACAAGGTAAGCTTTAGTTGTACATGTGTAGTTGAATATGTTATTTGTATAGGGAGGGAGGATGCTGAAACTCTGTAGAATCTTTATACTCTACTGTCCTTTTTTGTCAGTAGTTTTTTTGTTAGTGGTGTTATTTGCACAGCAATAATGTCCCCACCTCCATGGTGCACCATCACGTGATGAAGGCTTGGTGTTGTTGGCACGTACAGCCACTTCATCTGAGTCTCCAGGAGCATTTTGTAGGGCTACAATAGGATGCAACCAAGGACCTCCCTAGAGCCACAGCACTTATATCGGAATTTCAGTCACCTGTGTATGTGTCTTAACTTTTGCCATCACTTGGCAAGTTTTTTTTCTAGAATATTTTTGCCTATAATACCTGTATTTAAAGATTTTAAGTATTTCTAGATGATGGTTAAAACCTTCAGACTGAGTATTTATAACAATTTTTAATTACTTGTATACTGTAAAAACTCAAGATGACTTTGAAATTGGTCGAGGTGTGAGATTTTATGACAATTAATGCCTTAGCGATATTTAAAATAGATAATTTAGTTAATGACTACACCTTGTCAAGCAAAATCAGTTGGATAAAGTATGTGATTAATTTGGGAAATCTTCTGGTTTTCAATCCTTTGGGAAATTGTTTGATGTGAATACAGTTGTCTTGCCCATGGGAGAGTTATTAACATCAGTGTTCAGTACAGAAACATCTTTCATGTATCAGTTTGATACAAAGACTTTCTACAACAGGATTGTTGATAGCCTGGCTAACAATCTAAGTTATACAAGACAAATGAATTCATACAAAGCTGCTTTGTAAAAGATGCAATATATAAACACTCACATTTTGTTTCTTGGGCAACAATTTAATTAGAAAATTCACAGAAATAAATTTAGATATGGGAAACGTTTATTGTAAAAGGTTTGGAATATTTCCATCCATCATGATTTTCCTCCTCCTGACAAATGCTTTTTCATACTTCTCTTCATTTCTTCATCTTCTCAACAAAATGCTTGATTGGGAAAGCTGTTGCAGAGTATGTCAGAAGTGGAAAAAGAAAGAGGGTGATGGGTTTGAAAGAAGCTATTCATACATGTGATGGAAAACTCATGACTCTCTTAACTTCAGCGCAGCAAATGACAGTAATTTTTTTATCTGTCATTTCACACTGATGAGTCCAAGACAGATAGGACCAGATACTTCTATTATATACAAAACCATATTTGTTGAATCTTGTATGTCTTCCTCTCAGTGTCTTCACATACTTTCATGTCTGTAAAATACATACATCTTTCTCTAGAATCCATCTACACGGATACAATATTTACGGTCTGATGTTAGGCTTTAGCTGCAGATTTTCAGTAAGAATAAGATGCTTCTCTCTTTTATCAGCTTTCAACTTCCCAACCTGCTGTTTAAAGTCTACAGTTGATATTTTTCCATGCTAAAACATCTATAATAATAAAAATCCTGCCATACAAATTTAGCTAACACACTTAGATAATTATACTTAAAGAATGTAGAAGAAGCATACGTATGTTTAAGGGTTATCTCTTGTCCATACCTAATGCCAAGGCTAACCTTTGGCATTTTGGGGCTTATTTGAGATGAGTGAAAAATTTTTTAATGATCAGTACAGATAATCAGTGGTTGTTTTCAGATTAATAAGCAGCCATTCAGCTAGTAAAGGTCAAGGCCTTTTTTAGTTCAGACACATAGCAATCTTTCCAATATTTTTTGTCCTGACAGAAGAATTATTAAATTGCTCTTTTAAGATTAGTTTTCATGACACATAATACAATATCTCTGAAAAGTGGCAGTTCTTTATAATTGCCTTGGATAAAATAAGTAAGTCTGTTCTTAGTGCAGTTCTTTGGCCTTTCCATGCTAATACTTTCTGCTTTTTGATTTGAACTAGTGACTTCATCTTGGTGGCGTTGGTACCGATGTGACATAACGCAGAACACCGCTGCTGAACTTTTATTCTTTGTTACTGGGCCATTGAGGTTTGAAAGAGTAGATTCAGTTCCTCAAAATACAAACTTCAGATCAAGCTCAGCCTACAGATAGTTTGTGTCTCAGTAGTGAGGTGTGCAGTCCACTCATGTATCTGGCCGGCTCAGTGCATCCCACACCTCTGTAATGCGGGTTACAGGTACGGATGCATCCTCCCACTTTGCAGTGCCAGGTGGCAGATGCAGGTGGGGACAGTGTCGTCTGTGTCCTGTCTGGGTGCTGCTGGCTCTGGCAGCCACCAGCAGGAGAGGCTGGGTTGCACTGCACCTTCAACTAATTCAATTTGACTTATCTGAAGCAAGGTAGCATGGAGCCCAGAAACATCGTCCAAGAAATTGCTTAAAGGAACTTTTCATTCTTTACTTCTATTATTCATATGCATGTTCTTATTCTCAAGCTGCTGGCTAATCTCTCAATGTGAAGTTTTCCTGACTGCACAATACTTTCTTTTCTTCTGGTGATAGTGCTTTATTGTGTTGCCAGTAGTGAGTTGAAGCTCTCTAAGTCCCACTGCCTGCACTGAACAACTTTCCAGTGACAGGAACTCAGCCAATCTGTTTCCATGTAGACATAAAAGTTTAGGAGTGATCAGATGGAGCTGAATCACATCCTTAACCTCTTAGTCTTTCTAATGCACTTCATAATCAGTCCTTATATTTAATAACCTCTTTAATATACAGGCAAATTTCATCATTTCAACCCTCTTTTGAAGCCATGTGTGAGTATGTTGAACAACCTATATCCTGCCCAGAAGGCAGCTCAGTGTGGCATTAACTAGAACCAGTTTTTGCCATTATGGAAATTAAAAAAAATTTTACTCTTATTTGCAGTTTTGCAAATACTAACATCTAACATCTCAAAAACATCTAAATAATCTTATTACCGTATATATAAACCTTCTCTGTAAAGAGGCTGAGGCATTTAAAATGAGACATTTGAGTTCCATTTCTAGGAAAAAAACCATAAAAGCGTTTAATTCATATTATTAGTATTAATTTACCTGACTAAATATAGTCCCATTTAACCAAATACGTCCATAAACTTCCATGTTAACAGTAAACCTATAGCACAGTATAAAATATAATGACTTTAAGAGAAAAACATTAGAGGGTAACAGGACACTTCACTCAAACACAGATGGGAGTTGGGAACTGGCACTTTTCCCTGTGTGTCTCCTGTCCTTTAAACGAGACATCTTGGTCCTGTTTCCAGAGCAAATCCAAAGCTCTGAGCAAAGGACCAGGATTCTTCTGCTTGTTTCTGGCTTTACTGACTTTCTATTGCCCATTTACAAATTTCATACAAAGATGTTAAGTTTATCAAAGAAAAGAATATTTTTAAAGCCAAATTCTATGCTGTTTTTTCAATTTCACTAACTGGAAATACCAAAAGAGATACTATTCACACCTGTGCTTTGTATTTTCTTAGACATCTGCTTCACTTTAAGGCATTCTTCAGCCTCACCAGCCATTACGTATTATCTATATTGTAACATAAAATAAAAACTTGCATCAAAGTGCACCACATTCAGCTGTAAAACTTACGAAGAAGTCGAATAGGAAAAAACATGCAGTTATTTATCACACAGAATTAATTAGTTGAATTGCAGAACACCAATTTGTAACCCTGGGTCTAAGGCAGAGACACTCCACTCTTGTCAAACTACAGCTTATAGGAGCAAGGAACTCAGATTTTATGTTCCTTGTCTTACTAAGAATTCAAGGGTGGCCCATGATACAATTTTGCTGGATGATTCAACAATTTCCAAAACACAGAAAATACTACCTCACTTAGTAAAAGACTAAAAGTACAAGAAACAGAGAGTTGGCAAAGAGAAAAGCCCTGCCACTCTTGGTTCTGCTCTGTAAACGTAATATAGTCTATCATAAGCAGTCCATAAGCATTATCCAGTGAGAATCCCATCTATTGTTTGACTTTCCCAGTAACCTGATTTCTGTTGTTTGCCTACTTAGTTTCTACATATCTCTTAAGTCAGTTGGTTAAGACAATTAAACAGCATCTGGACTGGTTACTTCATGTCATTTGTTGGACTTACCTATTCCCACATTATGTTCTCATTAGAAGACAACTTTGCCCTTCAATAGCAATAAAAACCAGGAAAAAGCAAACATTCCAACACAAAAGGACTTAATTCATCTTGGTCTCCTCTCCAGGAAGCAAACAGAATCACCACAATTTCTCCAGAAAAAAATGTTATAGGAATGAATATAGCATTTTTGCAAAGCTAAATTGGGGTCACCTAGTATTCTTAGTGTTGGATAAAAAGTTTATTTTAGACATGCATATATCTATTGATTTACTCAGACTAGTTGGAATTATTTTTTCTGGTTTTAATTTATTTTCAAATGCTTAACCAATATTTATTAGAAAAACCCCAAACCAACAATGAGATATTCTATGCAACAGCACCAACAGGGTTCCATAAGAGTATACTGAAGGTAATTTTTGAAAATGTGGTTGTTAGTGAGGACCATAATAGTGACTATTTACAAATTTCAGTGAATAATTTACAAACAGAAATATATGGTTAAAGATTATAAAACTGGGGCATGAAATCAGGGTATGACCTGTGTTCCACTCATAAAAAAGTGAAGAGCAGGGAGGACTTACGGTTACCATTTCAGAATTGACACTGGGTTTATTTAAACTCTTAAACCAGCTACTAGATATAAAGTGCATGTTTCTAGAAATCACAATATATTCATGGGACGGCGGAGAATGATGTTCTTAAAATCCACTGCTTTAGTAAGGAGCCTCTCTGGAAAATTTGATTTGTGTAGTAGGATTTTCAATTAAAGGCTAAAGTTTTATGAACAGACGTATTCAAACTTACAAGGAAAAGGTTAAGTTTAAATGTGGGTATTCAAAGCAGTTGTTCCCATAAAATCATCCTGGGACAATTCTGTAAAAAATCCATCACTGCATATTTTCCTGAATGCATTTCCCAGAATGAACTGCTAAGGGATCTGCTTCTTCTCTGAAGACATATGAATTCTTTTCTCACTTATGTGGCAACTTACAACTTTCCCAGGAGACTGAAAAAATCCAGTTTTCCTATGAACAAGTTTCGTTTCTAAATATCTCAGCTAAACTTAGAAATACAAAATATCAATAACATCTATTAAAATATCTGTTAAAATATCTAAATCCATTTGGATTGTTGTTGCCAGTGTTTACTTTAAAGATAAAATCATTGTATTTGGAAGATTTTTTTTTTTTTACTATAGCTTAATCATTACCACATTTTAGACTGAAATACAGAGTGTTTGTGTTCCTTACAGTATGTATAGGGTTTCTGAAAAGGAAAGAAATTATTTATATTGGCACTAACAGGAACTCATCCTAACATAATGAACAATTTGGGGTGGGGGTGGCGGGGGGGCGGCAGATGGTGGGTTTTTTGGGTTAAATTGTTAAGTATGTTCCAGGCTTAAAATGGTACAATTTCAATATGTAAAAACAGTAAGCTCAGATCAAGTGTAATTTTCCTTCCCATTGTTCCAGATGATAATAGATGCCACCTGAAGGAAAATCTCTATAAGGAGAGAGAAAAGAATGTACACGAAGCATTAAACCAAGAAAATTATTACCAAAAAGCTATTTGGAAAAGCAGACCTTTCTTTCTACATGTAGACGTAACATGATGTTATTGCCATAACTTTATGGTTTTCATAAATTCCACATTACCTGTAGCACCAAGACCACAGAAGATAAAACCCAGATTTGTTAATAGCCATTTGAAGTTTGAAACATTCAGCCTTTAAAACAGACTGAATCATTTAAGTTTCCAAGTTTTGCATGTTGTCTGGTAGAAGGCTGGGTTTCTTTCTCTGTTAATATTCAGGCATCCTCTTCATTCCATGAAAAAGTGTTCCACAGAATAACATTTTCATACTACACTACATGATTTTTTTATCACAAGGGCTTCTTACACTCCCTATCTCAGCACCTACTAATACCATACCTACGGCAACAGCTCTTGCAAGGCACATGACAGCAGTCATTGTAAGGAAAACTTTAATGTTTTTATCATGGTTAAAAAATAGAGCTAAAAATAGCTAATAGTAGCTAAAAATATTAACTTCAGCAGGACTCTCATCTGCATTCAATGCATGGCTCTATCATGTGGGTGAACTTGCAAAGGAGTGAATTATTTGTGATAGGAAACACCCCTCAGAGTTACTATCCTCGGGAAATTCTGTCAGGGACTGTCAACATAGACAGGAAACACTATGTCCATTTGGGTGACAGGAAAAAAATTGGAGGGCACTTTCCAAGCACAACAAAGGGGATTGGCTTATTGTTTCAGCTGAGAGATGAGCCTGTATTTATCAGATATCATTTTTCACCATGCAACAAGTTCCTACACCATTTCAGAGGTTTAGTTTCATTAGTTGGAGCCAATGTGCTCAGTGGCATTTGCTGTGCCCAGGACATAGTCGTGTTTTTGTCGTTGTTGTTTGATCAGTTTCAAACAAACACGTTTGGAAAAACTCAGCTATGAGGAAAACTGGTAAATTTGCAATTGACTTTTTATCAGTTAAAAGTGCATGATTTATGGATAATCTGGATACTGATGGACCAAATTGTGACTCTGGTCCAAAGGTTTCATGAAAATATTATTAACCCAAACCTAAACCATAAGTTCTGCCTAGGAATACATTCAACCTTTTATCTATATTTTGTACTTTGGCAATAGTTGCATGCACAGAATCCACATTAACACAATATCAATGTTGTTAATACACAGTCAGTGTCCTGTGTGGAGATATGCTATTCTGCTGAGTGATACCAGTTATGTCTGATTTGTCTCTGCCTTTTAAGACATAACTTCTCCTGGTGCTGTATTAATTTATTAGATTATGAAGATGTTCTAGAAAATCTTGCATTTTGAAAGAGTTTTAAATTTCATAGCTACTTTCCAAATTATTATACTGTTATAGTGGAACAAATTTAAGTCTGGGCAACAAGTTCCACATTATTCTAGATTTAAAGCTGCAGCAGTAGCATTCCAAGTGCACAGTTATCAGAAATTAAGCTTCAAGAACAATCTGTTTATTTAATTCTACTGTATCTTTCCATTCCTGCATCTGGTCATTTTTTGGCCCAAAAAAAACCGGATTGGTTTTGTGAGGAAATGTAATTTTTTACACTTCCATTGACTTCTCGAGTGCAAAATTCTCATTGAAAGGCTGCAGAACTCAGCATATAAAATTTCTCAGTTAATAAAAGTTTCAATCCCCAAAAGATTAACATTTCCCCACAAAATAAACACATTTTGATAAAAAAATTTTTAGTAACTGTGTGGCTGTGTTGGCTTTGTTAGGAACACATTGTACAGAAGAGAGGAAGAGAGTTAGGAGCTGCGGTCAAAGATAGCAGTAGGAACAACAGTCATACTATGTGCATTTGTTGTTACGGCAGGAACCTTGAGTGCAGTGTTGGAAGCGTAAGCACTGCTTCGTGTCCAAATACCTGTTGGAACCGACAGCTGGACTGAAAGTCTCAGGTTTTGACTTGGACACAGTCACTTTGTACCTATAAGAACTCGATTTGTAGCCATGAGAATTTTAACATCAACAGAAGCAAGAAACCAAAACAACAGAAGAAGAATGCGCGGCTGTTCGCGGGAGGTTGCTTTTGGGTTTAGAATGGGTGTTAGTTGTAGCTAACCAATAGTTTGTAATGTAGTAACTTAGGAGCCAGTGGATACCCAGCACTAGTGCCAAGAAAGTGTATAAAAGAGGCTTTGTAGAATTAAAGATGCTTTTTGCCCGGAGCAGTTGGTGTGTGCGTGTACGTGTTGTGACCGTCTCAACAGCGACAATACTCATCTTTCTATCAGTAAAAGTCTATGGAAGCACCAAAATATTGGATGAAGTCAGGACCAAAGATAGGACAAAGAACAAATTTATTTTTTTTATTTTTCATGATGCATTTGAAAGAGTGGCTTTATAACATTATTATCTCTTTCAGCAACTTGTATGGCCAGGATATTGACCCTGCTTCTAATCTAAACATATTTCTTCAAGACAGGTTTAGATTGTTTTGTTTATTTGTTTTTTACTTTAAAAATGTATTCTCTAGTCCTAAATGAGGCTTTGGAAAGACACTCGGCCAGAATTTGGTTGAACTTCTATTCACATTAATAGTTTCTTTCCATTTTTTTCTCTTTAGGGAGAACAAGGCCCTCCAGGTCCCTATGGTCCTGCAGGACCCCCTGGCATTGGAGAGGCAGGACCCAAGGTAACTCTCAGCAATATGCTTGTTAAAGTGATAACTGTGGGCAGTCATTTCTTTTTAATTTCTCACCCGCTGTTTTATCAAACTCTTATCACCTAAATGTAAAACTGATTGACAGGTGTTTGTATTCACATAGGACGGAGATAAAAGACCTGCTTTTCCAGCAACACTTGAACTTTTATGGTGATCCTATTGATAGAAGTCAGAAATAATGCCATTTAAATGGGGGTTCACTGTGTGAGATAATTTTCAAGCACTAGCAGATGCTTGCACTAATGAGTAAACCACACTTCGAGGTATAGAAATACATGTCAGTCACTGTGATACATGGTCAAGTAAGAGGTTTGCCTTGTCATTCACTAGGGAGCAGATATTCTTAAAGGTTATAAGATTCTCTCATGCAGCATTTAATTTCTCCATCTCACTTTATTGCAAAAGACTAGAAAGTGGAATTCGTGCAAAAGCCGTGTCTGCCTATGCTGGCCAGAGAGATCCCCCTTTGGAAAACTACAAAAGCATCTGCGTAGGAAACATGACTCCTTAGTTTATGAGAGTTTTGTCAGAGATCTGCATCTCAGACTCAGAAAATGTAAACTGGACAGAACTAGGCCTCACTCTAGTTCTGGTGCCGAGTCTCTGGTGTAGCTTTATGCCATCATTTCACGATGTTTTGGAGACAAACGCCACTGTCTAATATACTTACACTTTCTTGCTTTTAGTGCTCTAATTTGTACATTCATTGAATTCCTGCATATTTCCTGTGCAGTGGGGCAGACCCCAGAACACAGAGAGGGTTTATAAGCTCAGAAACTGGTATTTTGCCATGTCAAAGGAACAACACTGGGTCCTTCCAGAAGTTAAAATAGTTTATGGAGAAGAAATGTCACTCCCTGCCTCTTTATTATTCTGTAGAAAGATAAAAATCCTTTGTTGCCTTATCCTTGAAGCACATAGTTCTCAGTAAAGTGGAGAAATTGTGAAGATTGTGACACCTTGTACGTAGAAGATGTAGAAAGTATACAGCTCCTGGAGTTCCTATGCAATCCCATATTCCAGTGAAGCAGCCAGGCTTCCATTTGAGTACCTAGATAGAGGCTACAGTGAGCATCCCTCCTGCCTGAGCATTCCCACTTTGGTACTGCAGCCAAATTTAGTCTGACTTAGCTCCCTCATCCCTGTCATTGCTTAGGCTTTGCAATTTTAAGCAGTTACTCCTATGTCTTGAGGGCTAGAATGCAATCTAGTGCTTCAAGTATTAATTGAAGGGTACTTTCAAAGTTTCTAAAATGTCGTGTATGTGGTTATTTTCCTTTAGAAGCTACACATTAGATTTCAAGCCTTTGTGGTGACACCATTAAATCATCTACACGTAAATGTTATGCTCTTCAAAAGTACCAACTTGAATTAGGACTGAACTTTCTAATTTTCTTTTTCACAAGGGTGCTGAAGGTCGAGAAGGTAAAATTGGATTGCCAGGACTTCCTGGAATTGGTGAGCCGGGATTACCTGTAAGTCAGTGATATATGTGTTGGAAATTGAAATGCAACAAAATAAATGTTAGTGAGTGTAATTGATTGCCAGTAGCTATATTGGCTACTGATTCCATAACCACCTTGTACCTAGTCTGGAGCAGCACGAGCATGTTCAGCTGTTCCAGCCCAGTATTGCATCAGTAGTTGCATGTGGCTTGTCCAAGCAGGAGAATAAAACCACATCCAAGTCAGTTTTGGGAAAATAAAAAAAATTTATATATACATATATATGTATATACACTCCTACTTGTTTAAGTTGAGGATAATCTTTCAAAATTGTCTACAATAAAGTTTTAAGAAGATGAAAATAAAAGAGTTGAAACATCTCTCAACTCGTGTATATAATTTGGATCTCATCAAGAACAAGGACCCAAATTACATGCTTTTAATTATATCTTTTTGTTCTGGATTACAGAACTTCAGCAAGATCTTGATTTAATGCTCACTGCCTGCTTTTTCTTCCTGCCATGTATAAAATGTATGGTTTTCTTGTGCGTATGAAGCCACAAATGTAGATGGATGTTAGATTAATTCTAATAGTATTTTTGAAAGTTACTTTGTGGTTGTGAAAGACTATTTTTGTCACAGAAATATATGGAAACTTTTTGTTTAATCAAGATCATCCTTAAAAAATACTTACTACCTTTAAATAAGGAAAGTTGGCTGAATTTTGCAAGAAGGTAGAAAGTATTAGAAAAATACTTATTTCTGTACTTGTTTAAATCAATATTAACATTCATGTTGTGTGTTTAACCTGCTATTATGTATAAAAAAATATGTTCAAACTCATGATTTTTATTAGGAAAATGATGAAATTATATTAAATTATAGAGAATACAGTTCACTGTAATAACTTTTTTAATAAATAAATCAACAGATTCATTTGAGTTTTAGGAGTACGATCTTTAGACATTAATTACATAATTCACATCAATTCAGCATTGGCTTTTTCTAATCTAAATGACCCAACTAATGGTTGCTACACTTCACTTTAATTGCCTGGGCTCAGCCAGGTGTTATGGAACCATTATTACTTACAAGTGTCATAAATGTTGCAAAAAACTGTACTAGCAAGTTAAACAAATTGTCTATAAAAAATTGAATTGCTGATACAGTTGAATATATTTCTTCTTTTCTTTCAGGGACCACCTGGCCCTGCTGGTTTACCAGGTGAGAGAGGTCTGTCAGAAGAGGGCATTCAAGGCCAAAAGGTAGTTTTATGGAAATTACTTAATTTAACATTGTGGATCAAATTTACATTGGTGTCTAAGTTCTTTAAGGCCACTGATAATTCCATTAGTATATAATGTTGGATGATGGATCTTGGTTATCTGAATCACTGTGCTCTCTGAATATCCCACTGATTTCCGAAACTCTATCCAGGTAATTACAAAAAAAATAGTACAGTCCCTCATCAGTGGTAAATTAATGATTTTCTTATTTATGTGTTTAATAAGATAACTTATTTTGATTGCATTAGTGAGATAAATTGTCTTCCAAAAAACTACTAAGCTATTTATGTTCTGTTTTGGCAGAAAATATTCAGCAACTGTTTTCATTTTGCCTTTCTATTTTGGGAAACTGAAAGATGTGTTGTATAAGTCTCTGTGGACAGTTATCTCATTTAGGGCATTTTCTAGGTTAATAAATGTCAACTTTCCTTTTTTTAAAAATTAGTACAAACAATCAAAGATTTATGATTAAATCATAACTGGGTTTCCCATCAAAATATATTCCTCTGTTTTAGTGGCTTCAAGATTCTCTAGAGCCTTGAACTACTAAGCAAAGATTTTGGTTCCTATTATGGAAAAGGCATCAGTTATGTCTTTGCACTAAGTTCAGAACTGATCTCTCCAACTGGTGAACATATTGTCACATTTTCAAAACACAGCTTCCTTCCTCCTAGTATTTAATTTTCTCCTTTTGAAGTCCTATGTTCAAAAACACAATGAATGCAGATGAAATATGTTATGAATTGTAACCAGTTTCTTTTCTTTTCTCTAATATTGGTAATCCCATTTATTATTTTTCTAGTTTGCTTGTAAAGGAATACTTTTTTCCTTGTTATTCACATTGTGATGAAATGTTTGTCTAAGATGGTGTTCTTTATAAGTTCTCAAATATAAGTTTCAAAACTGTCATGTATTTCTAGGGTGAAAAAGGCGCTAAAGGTGAAGATGGTGTTCCTGGTCCAAAAGGTGAACAAGTGAAAGGTGACAAGGTGAGGCACAGCGTATTTTTCTAATGGTATCTGTACTTAATTGTAGTTAAATTAAGATTAATTTTTTACACTATATCACAGCTATACAAAGGTATGTTTTACCTGGATCTGAGGAGGTATGTTACACTGTCCCCTGCAGCTCCGTGGGCTGCGTTCATCAATACAAGTAGGTGAACCTGTTAATGTTAACTTTGAGCACTAAGGACTGTGTTCTATGCAGCTGGGAGTATGAGGGAAGAAATGTACTTTTTTTCTTCTAAAATAATTTCATAACTATTCTATTTAAAATATTTTAATTTTTTAAATAAATATTAAAATGTAACAATCCCTGAGTCATCTAATCTAATGGACCTGGATCAGGCGAAGAAACACTCAGATGTTTTTAGGTTTTGTTTATATGCTCCCTAGCTGCTGTGTTTACACTTGCAAGTTTTTCTTCTGAGTGTTGTGCAAGAAACTGTATATTTNCAGAACTTTGGGTTTAAACTAGCTATCAGCCTTAGGGAATTACAAGTATGTGGGCTAAAAGCGTTTGGGATACACAGAAGCTGCATGAAGGTGAATATGAGAGAAATATATAAAAAGCAAAAATTATTATGGCATCAATAATAGTGTTACAAGTATGATCACCTGAGGTTATCAATTAGATAGAGTTTGTAGGGAAGAAGAGGTATTATTTTTATTAGATCAGTTGTCATAGGCAGACTTCCAGATATTCCAAACATATTTATTTCAAATAGAAGCAGCAGCTTCAAGATAATACAGCTTGAGGACTGCTGCTCTGTGTTTAGCTTAAATATGTTAATCAGATAGCATGAACTATTGCAATTTAGTTCTTGGAAATCCTTTTTCTAAAGGGTGAACAAGGCCAAGCAGGACCACAGGGCCCACCAGGACTACCAGGAATAGGCATTCAAGGAAGCCGGGTAAGTTTACATTTTTGGACATGTAATGAGTATTTGCATACAGATTTCATTTTATGTTTTATCGGAGCTGTAATTTTGATGTTAATATGTTTAAAAACTCATAGTGATTTTTCATTTTTGAAAGTGTCAAACTAGTCTTTAGGCAAAGCTTGTAAATACAACTGATTTTGACTGATTTGAATGGTCTTAGGATCAAACAAATGTAAATTTGGTCTAATCTGCATAATAATTTGCATAGGAGATAAATCAGATGGCATTGCTTTGATGGTGATATATTGTACATAAGTTTCACTAGGTTAGGAACCCATCACTTGTAAATGTCAAGCCCTTTGAAACTTGAACACACCCTTTAGAAGTTGGATAAAGAAAAACTGAAACATTTCAAAAGATCTTCTGGATTCTGTTAATTTTGGAAAGAAGATTTCATGCTTCCATCATAAAATCCCATGGAGTCAAGACTTAGGTGCAGAAACTGAGAGATTTCCCATTTGTTTTTTCCCTAAAAGGTAGCTGTCATTACATTTGATACATCAGTGAAATCCACAGGCTAGTGACAAAGGAAAAATAAAATAAAGATCTCAGAACTAGGCCCAAGGACAGGCAAGCTAATTGATTTCTTCTAAAGATAAGATAAAGTCATTATTAACTGAAAGATGGGCACATGGTGAATTTCAGATGTGGAAGAGTGTAAAGCGCTAACTCATTTATTTTGCTTTGTAGGGTATACAGGGTCCACGAGGAAACCCTGGGGCAAAAGGCTCTCAAGGCTCTGGTTGGCCAGGACCAAAGGTAATGGTTCAGACATTGTTTTTTAAAAGCAGCACTGTCACAAAACAGTAAGTGTCTTTGCCAGGCTTTTCAAAGGTGTGTCTGATGAGATGAAAATGTAACTCTTCATTGGAGATAACAATTCCTGTTGAATCTTAGAGGGAAAGCCATCCATGTTATCAAGATCTTCCCCAAATGGAGCATATGGCTTCTGCCTGCTTAGCATCAGCCCATAGCTTTTGTGAATGTGAACTTCTGGTTCTAAATGAACACATATTTATAAACAGAGGATCTTTCAGACATCTTTGGGTCCAATGAGTTTGGTGCTGCATACATGCTGTGTTGAAGTAAATCATTTTACCAAACAGTTTATCTTTAGTTCAGTAATGATTTTGAGAATTCAGGCTACTCCCACCACACCTTCAGCCTTTGGTGATCATCGTGAGAAAGAACCAAAACCAAAGATAGAAACACTAGATGAGGAAAAAGAGCTGAATTGTAGTTAGCTGACCCTGCATTGCAGAAGGAGAGGAAGTAGGAAGAGAACACAAAAATGAGGAAAACAATTACTGCTGTCAAAGCCTGGGCCTCTAGTCATACAGTGTCAGGTGAGCACTGTGAGAGGAGAAAAGGGGGAAATGTAATGAGAAGAAGTGGAATGAACTGAGGAACTGTAAATCAGCAGTGTGCTTAGTAATCACCTTGATTTATGAAAGGAAGGTGTTAGTCACTGTAGCAAAAACAGGGAGAAAACTAGTAATTTTCTTCTGGGTATAATTTTGGCATGTAAGCAGCAGTTATAGCACCAATATTTAATATTAATGTTCAGAAAAATAGATAACTGTGAAACATGTTATGTGGTAGGCCAGTTCTCTTAAGGTGATAAAGCAAAATTGAAAAATGGAGTTCCTATCTCTTTAACTGTTTTAGAACTACAGGAAGAAAGAATTATGAGGGTAAAACTTCCTTTTAAGCAAGATTTCTGATTTTTCTTTATTTGGACTCACTTTTCATTCAGTGACCAAAAAGTTTTTGATATATATTAACAGAGTGTGTTGGAGGCCAGGCCCTTTAATAGCATGCTGAACTTGGTACAGAGTTATTTCCTCCTGAAGCCATTTGTTTAAAAAAAAAATCCTCATTAGAGTTCTGTTGTAGTTTGGTCCCTCCTGTGAAATCAATCAGTTTGAAGTTGTTTTTTATCCAAATTTTCTACGCTTTTTGCTTCTTAAATATGGCATTAAACCCCTGCAAGAACATGTTTGTGTATAGTTTGAAGGTTATATGCTGATTTTTTTTGGAGCTGAGTGTTTGTATGTAACTTCCAAGTGAACAGCTGGCCTGTAGGTACTATTTGAAATGAAATGTCATATATAAGATAGCTAGAGCTACATCCATCTCATTTTCTCTATGGGAAAAATGTACCTGAAATAAGTGGGACTTGTCCTGCTGAGTAAAATAGGTGGATTCAGCAAAAAAAAGAGCTAACTTTGAAGGGTTTAAAAATATTTTAAAATTCACTGCTATTTAAATAATAAAGTACTCTTGTTACTTAAATTATTCTGTTATAATATGTCAGGTAACTTCAACTTTAATTGACACTTTTCACCTTTGGTGTTAATTTTTAGAGTGAGGGAATCACTTATATCATATCATATCACTCTCAAGTAATTTAAGTAATTCCATCCTCATTTTTCTTCCTCCTTAAAAATATATATATTCCCCCTCCCCCTCCAAGTACAGGAGGGTATTATACATACAGTATACTTATAAATATATACAGTATACATACAGTATGTATCAGTCTGTCAGTAAGACATCACAGAGGGATATGATGTGTTTTGGACTTGCTTGTGCAGGAAGGAGAAAGAAAGATGGAAATGCAAAATGCTCAGGATATACCTGGGGTAAACATGTAACCACAGAGCAGAAAAAAATGAGATTGTGAGATGCTCATATCTCTTATATTGGTTTAAAACCATAGTAATGTGACAAACTTTATGTGAGGAGAATACAGGTGACATGGTAAAAGGCACAACTTAAATGAAGACAGGCTTCATTAAAACAGTCTCCCTTCTTCACGTTTTTCTAGTTACTGTGACATTTTTGAATAGACGAGAAAATGAGTCAAGAGTGTTCACTAATAAATTCATGCTGAAAAGTAACAACTTTGTAGACTTCCTTGTCTTCTTCATTATGAATTTATTCTGTTCAGTACAGGTCATATAACTTTTGTAGCAGATGGGCCATTATCCAAAATCCAATGAAGTCTGTAGAAGTCTTTTGAAATACTTTACTAAATTTTAGAGCAGGGCTTATATAGGCAGTAGCTGATGAAGAAAACCCAAGTATTTGGGGTAATTATAAAATGCAAGTGGATTTTTAGAAAATATAAAAAACTTTGTCTCTTCAGCTCCATCATGATTTCTTTGTTTAAACAAATATCTACTATGTTTTGGACAGTTAATCAATAATGTAACAGGTTACACAGGTCTGTTTTCTCTCTCAGCTGTGGAAAGTAGAATAATAACTACTAATTTTGTTCCTAAAACTTCCTGGTGTCTGCAGTTGAGAAGACAGATATTATAAACTTCTAATGCAGAGAATGTTTCTCAGGCTGGGAATTGTGGTCTGAGGTCTTTTGGGGACATGTCTAAGTATCTGAGATTGTAGTGGGTGATTGCTAGAGGTCTTAATTCCTGGGCAGCTGTGGGTGTCCACTGGGAGTTTATTTATTTTAAACTACACCAATGCTTGGGGACTGGAGTTTTATTTCCCTTATGATTCAACATATGTTATGATGACAACAATCATTATGCTGTTACTAATATAGGGACAGTAACATTAGAAAGCTGTTTTTTTTAATATTTCTTTGTCATGGTTACAGCTGCTCAGCGGTTTTGGTAGAGCATTTAATTACATTCCCTAGTGAATGTTTCCTGAAATCCTGCATGTCCTTCTCCCTGAGAAACTGCAAATGTTTCATTGAAAATTTAGATTTTCTTTGTTAGTTTCTTGATGTGAAATGAAACATTTGTTGCCAAAGTTTAAACACTAGAAGGAGCCAAATTTTGGTCCATGAAGGGTTACAAAAGGAACATAAATTCTAAACCTGATTGCTTTACAGGAAAGCCACTGACAAAGCTATTACCAAAAAGTTGTGCTGTGTAATATTAGTGGAAAACTCATGTTTATCCCTGAGACTTCAGACTATGGAACTTGTGATTTTGAAGTGCTATGCCATAGCATCTATAGGCTTTCTAAACATACTCTGTGTCAGCACTTGTCTTCGAATTTCCTTGCTGTTCTCTATGTGCTCTGGCAGAAACAAGGTTCTGCAGCCAGCCTGTGGGCAAAAGCAGGCAGGACCCACAGGTGCATGTGGCCTCTCAAAGGGAATTATGATATTCCACCTTCATTTGAAAACTAAAGCCATCAATTTATTTGTCAAGGTAGAACAAACTCTTTGAAACAGCTGGGGAGAAGCAGAAGTGTAAAAGAGGCCAGAATCAAGGTAGTAAAAGCTTCCTCCAGAAATACTGATTTCATGTTACCTAGCTCAAAAAATGTCACTGTAAGAAAGAACCGAATGCTTGTTCTTTTCTGCAAAACTTTCGAAGTTAAAACTGAATACAGTTAATATAGTTTTGAATTTGTTTCTATTTGGATAGGGGGATCCAGGAGAAAAGGGACAACCAGGAGATGATGGACTTCCTGGAACTTCAATAATGGGACCAACGGTAGGAGTTTTTAGACAAAAGATAGAAAGTTAATAAGCATGAGATGTATGCAAAACTCCTATGAAAATAGAGACTCCACTGGAACCTTTTCAGGAAAGGAACTCACCAATTCTTCAACGTTTCCATCATTCCAGGTTATGTCTATTTTTAAAATAAACTTATTATCTTTACAAAGAACAAACACAAAACAGTATAAATAACTAGTCCAGTGTACCTCACACTGCAAACTTCACATAGGAAGTCTTCATTAGGAAGGCAGTTCTTCAAATTCATCTCCACCTGTTATTACCTCATGTGGTCCAAATTCATCTCCACCTGTCATTATCTCATGTCATCTTTTATAGCTCTACATGGGCAATATGCTCTTTACTGAGTATAAACTGAGAGGTTTTAGTTACCTTAAAAGTGGCGTTTCAGTATTACCAAACTTGCACATTCAAAAACATAAGTAAGATCCAAAATAAATAATTTTAAAGATAGATCTTTTGAAATTTCTTACTTGTATATAGGTTACAGAATGGGATTTACTTGGTTATATCCTTTAAAATTTTAACATCAACACCAGGAATGAAGTACAGTAGTCTGTAGCAGGCTTGCTGTGCTCGCTTTTCTAGCCTTTAGTGGTTAAATGACAAGATCAACATGCAAGTGAAAGATCAGAGATGAAACTGAGGATTCAGTGGTAACAAACAGGTTGCAGACTTTACAAAACTGAGAGAATGAAAAATTCTCTTCTGTAGTACACATGAGTTGACATTAGGCTGCTTGAGTAATAAGGTAAGACCAAGGACTATCCTCTTGCTAGTGAGAAATAACTTAGAGGATAAGAATATAGACTAATTTACAAAGAATGAAATTTATGGGATGTTATCACTGTTGAACAGCAAATTTAACTTTTCAAGGAATGGTTCTCTCTGTTCTGTTTCTTAAGTGCCAGTAATAGTCCAGTGTGACTGTTAGGTACATAGAGTTGTGACTGCTTTTTCTCCTTCCATAATGCATTACAGTTATCAGCATGGAATTTGGCTGATCACCAAATTACTGAAACCCTTTGGTAAGGTTTTTCCTTAACTCCTTAACTGCCTTTCATTTAACTAATCAGAATAATAAGGCAGCATTAGAAAGCTGTGGCACTCACTTTTCTACAGTTTAAGAGCAAACTGAAAAGCCCAGTCCCTAGAACTGATCCCATGCCCACTAGTGCAAAAACTAAATACATTTCCTTTGCAGCTTTCACCTCTTCCCCTCTAACACATTTTATATCATATTGTACTTTTGTCAGTTGTGATCTGGGTTGCAACTTCCTTTAAGACTTCTGCCGCTTCTAATAAGGGAGTATTTCAGGACAAGGTGCCATTCTTCTGATCTCCTTACCAGACTGAAATTTGGAACCTTCTTCAGAAACATCTTTTTTTTTCTTTCCTCTTTACCATGTCTGCAGATAAAATATTTCACTCAATTCCATCACTTCACTTTGTGGAAATGCAGACAGTAGATCCAAATTCAGAAACCAGTTAGTTTATGTCTACCTAACACAATGTAGCTCAAAATATAGCCACTTAGTTCAATAGCTTTTGAATGATAACATTTTAGGAATACCAATGATGCTTTACTCCTGGCTTGATACAGTTCCACCAGTACACCTACCAGAGGATGCTGAATAGCACATTGAACCAGACACATTCAGTATCTTTTATTGCTGATTTTCGAAAACTCTGAATTTACTTTGTCTATAATCTAGAATATTGCTCCACTTCATTTTTCTTTTAAAAAGAGGTGATGAACATTACTTAATTGTCCAGTCATATCCTCAATCAATTAGGTTTTGATTATAACAGCTGCTTTATTTTCTTTATAATGACCATTGATACAAGATTTATGTTTATATACATTTTCTTTGTTTTGAAAAAGTGTAGAAGCAAGTAACTTTATATTACTGCTTTGGAAAACTGCTTTAGAACCCGCCCTGGAAAGGCTGGAAAAGCAGATTAATTAATTTAGCAGACTATCTGTGGCATCAGTGGCACTTGCCTTCTTGCCAGTGCGCTTGACTTAGAGTGTCACCCCAAGACAGTCACTGTGATTTTCTCTTCCAGACACCACGAAACTGTGGGAAGCAGTAATCACAGAATTGCTCCTGGGCCATCTCTTGTGTGACTGTTAAAAAAGCCCCAACAAAATAATCTGGACTAGAGAACTGTTTCTTATATAAGATTTGGCTGTAGATTTGACCTAAGTAGATTTATAGCATTTATAGCTATGCTAGTAATAGCAAACCCAGATAAAATCCCAATTCCCACAGAAGAGAATGTGTTAACATGTATTTGGTATTTACAGCAGCCTGCTAAGATTAAATGAAAACATCTGTTTGGCTGTTTTTTAGTGTTCTGAGATTAGAAGTGAAAACAGATATGGACCCATGATCCATGTTTTCCTTTCTTGTTAAATAAAAATGTTATTAAACATTTCTAAACCACTTCTCAATTCATCCACAGTTTCAGAACTATAGGTATTAAGAATCAGGAAGAGGTGAAATTGACTTTCCATTATAAAGCTATTTATGATCTAGAAGCATGCTCACTGTTTAAATTTTTGCGGAGGTGGATCAGAATTCCATCATTTGAAATTAGGAGACATGAAGAGACATCTAGAGCTGACACAGTTTGGTCAGGGTGTCTTTAAAGTCTCTCAGTGAAACTATCCCACTGGATTCAAGTATAGATGCAATTCATACAGGAATGACCTACTATATAAAATTTACTTAAGCATAAGGCATGCTTGCATCCCTATTCAAATTTCATCTGAAGTAATTTCAGGATTTCATCTTGACCAGAACATTGAGTCTACCTTGTCTTTCTTCATTTACCTACCTACTAGCCTAAACCTATGATGTATATCTTTAGGAGACCCAAAGCATCTCTTCTATTTTTTCTGATAAGACTAAATTGGTTAATAAGAACTGATTATTTGTGTCTTTGGTAAAGACATTCATGGGACAGGAGATTTTAAGCCAAAGTCTGTTTATGTTGTATATCCAACTATAGTACAATATGATTTGTTTTCCAGACATGAACATTGTATTCAGACAGACCATCTGCTGAGCTCTGAGCTGCTAACTGGACTCTTTTCTTGAATTATTATATTATTGTAGAAATTTACAGGCACAATGCACAGTGAACAGCAGTTTTCTGTCCCTTGTAGTTTTGCTTTTCTTGTTATTTCCTTTTACTGGAGTAGACAGTGAAATATTTGTATATTTGTATGTAATTCTTCCTGAGGGTATGTTATACCTATATATATTACCAAAACTCTAGGAGTTGTTGACAGCACTCTACAACACTCTTTGTAGAGTGTATTACATTTCTTGGCTCTGTGGGACTGAGTGAAGGGCATGCAGTTCTCTCTGTACAGCCGCAATGTCCATATCGTGCCTGGGAGGGAGGTGGATGTGTGACCTACACGTCCCAGGGAGGAGTTCCGATTGCTGGTGCTGTCATGTGAGCATCTACCCTACAAACCAACAGCGTACCCTGAGAGATGCCTCAAAGCAATGTGTTTTCTTTCTTGGTTCTGTGAACAGTCTGTAGTGGGTTGGTTCGCATTTGTCCCTTCTGTGAGATAAAAATTAGGGAGGAATACAAAGCAGGCACTACACTTTAATGAATGCAATGAAGTTTATTACTAAATCTAAAAGTAAAAAGAAATAAGAAGGAATTAAAGGAAAAAAAAACCACATAAACACTCCCATTCTCCTTTCAGCACCTCCCCCAATTTATCCAACACAAAGACACAAACTGAGTTTCATTTCAGTCAGCTGACCACTTTAAAACAACTTTTCATCAGTCCATATAAGGAGAGGAGTCTCTTTTGTTGCT
>VYXC01010733.1:197538-248043 GCA_013397175.1 Platysteira castanea | reverse complement strand
CCCACAGGTTGCCGCTGGCAGGGCCCAGCCGGGCCCCGCTGGGGCCGGCCCAGCCCCGCTGGGCTGAGCGGGCCCTGCTGTTACCTGTGCCAAGGCCGGAAGAGCAAGAGAGCTATTCTCGCCTTTTTGTCTTTTAAAAAGTGGCATTCACAAGGCGTTAACTATTTCTGAGTGGTTCCATAAAGCTGTCAATTTTCAGATCAATCGATTGATTTGCTCTATTAAGTTTTGGAGGAAGTGACCACAGCATTTAGCAACATCATCACTTCCGTAGCTCCATTTCTCTCCAAAGAAGCCTGACAAACAGGAGGAGGAGGGGTGGTCCCCTGCTTAGCAGCAGCAGCAAAATACAGAGCAGCAGTAACCTTGGGATAGACTGCTGGAATTCTCAAACTAAAATTTCAAGCTGGGGTTAACCCATGACAAGTCCATTGCAAGCTCAGGTAATTTTCTCATAAAATGCCAGGAAAACTCTCACTGGAATGAGGAAAGAGGAAAAGTTTGCTGTTTGTTTCTCTTCTGGCCATGAAAGGAAGCATTGAGTTTTGCAGATGCACAAATCTTTAGTGGGAGTCAGTGGAAGGATCAACGGAAGGAGTGATTGTCTCTTGATAAGAGAGCATTTTAGGCTGATCTTTTTCCTATAACTGGTTGCATTTCTTTCTTTTCCTACTTTCTCTAGTAAAATGAAGTTTTGCTTTACTGTATGAGAAAACCAGTGTGACTACCTGGAAGTGCAAAATGTACAACATGCAGCTTAAGGCTGGCATATTATGTTTCAGTATTCTAAATTCAGTTCTCATTGATCAAACTTACCCCCAAATTCATAAAAGTTTGTTTTTGAAAATAAATTTAACTTTGTGTTGGCTGAATATAAAGTCAATGTTTGAAGATTTCTCTCTGCAACTACAAATCTAGAAATTAACAAATTCTTAATAAGAATTCTTATTCTTCTTAAATCTTCATTAATTCAATTAAAACCATAATAAAAAAAAGCACAGAAATTCCTGAACTTTGTGAACAAATTGCAAGAGCTGGTAATTGCTATTCTATATATTCAAAAAGATGTTAAATAACGTCCTTACATGTTTGTTAATATTCTCTACACTGTGACAGTCCAGGTAGTTGCCTGATTTCTGACTTCCTAGTTTGTGTTTAGGGGGACCAAGGACCACCTGGACCACCTGGACCCCATGGAGCAAAAGGTGACAAAGGTGGCAAAGGTGAAGCTGTAAGTACAATTTTAATTCTGTACTTTGTATTTAACAAAAAACCAAAACAAAATTACTATGTGATAATTAAATATTTAGTTGCTGAGATTTAGTTACATAACTAAGTGCAGTTAATCGTCCTTTAGCTAATTTAAATGTTTCATGGATATTTTGAAGCCCTTTCTTGTCCTAGATACAGCAGCAGTTGTACAAGCAGTTGGAACAGGATATAAATTGTCATTGTCATTTCATTGTCATTAAAGGGATACCATGTAATTCCATAAAAATCTTTGACTGCTCATACCTGTTTAATCACTGCTTTGAATTAATTTTCCTCCCTCCCTTTTCTTTACACTTCTCTGATCAAGATTTCTAATACCACCTGCTTGACCAAATTTTGCAGTTTCAATTCCTTGGATTTTCGCCTGTTTTTCATACTGGACAGTTAAATCCTCTTATTTGAAGATTTTCCACCTCTTGCTTTTCTGATGGCTGGTTTTAGAGGGAATTAATGCCTGAGTGTTCAGCTGGCACATTCCCTTACAAGGACATATTGTCCTAAATTTCAGTGACCCAAAGCCACACAGACATGTTTGACCAGCCTCTCTCTTTTCCACCAGAAAGTGGAAATACTGATGCCATCCTTCAACCACCACATGTCAAACTTCCACTAGCACTATTTTCTTTATGTGTCTAATCTAGCTTTAATTCAAACTACAACCCTGCAAGCACTCCCAAATGCACTGAGGTGGGACCTGAGTGCTTCCAAATTCCTACTCAGCTCCCATTTCCGATAATTCAAACTTATGCTGAGAAGATCCTTTGAGAAGAGAATTAGTTCCTAAGGCATTCACTCCGGATTCCTGGTGTAATGCCGTGTGCCTGACACATTTCACGTCATGTAATGTGCAAAGGTTCTGTTGTGCTGTCACATGGTAACATCCCTCCCCTGCCATTCCATGCCCCATGAGCTGGAAAGACCAACTTGATAAACCACTGTCAGACATGGACAAGATTTGTGTGGCTGAGTAGGTAGCAGGATGGGTCGAAGCCATCTGCCCTGTGAAGGCTGAAAGGGAGCCTGGGAAGGCCTCCAACAGTATGAAAGGCAACTGAAGGGGTGGATGAATTGAGCAGGGAGTCCAGGAGAACAGACCACCAAACACAAATACAAGTATGTTAGGGTTACCTAACCCCCAAATTTAGATGGGTTAGCTCTGGTATTTCAGTTGTCTAATGCTTGCAGCATATGAATCATGGAGCAATGTCTGCTTTCTCACTGTTTTCTCTGAGCTGAGAACGATGTTTTTAAGTCAAGAGTTGTACTTTTTTCCACCAATCTGAGTGTTTTTAGGCTTCCACCTGGGACTGAGGGTGGCTGTTGCTCAGTATACATCAGAAATGTGAAGAAATTCTCCCCTTTGTTGAAGAGCACAAGTACCTTAGGACAACTACTGACATGCTTTATTCCTCTGCTGTACCAGGGACCTCCAGGACCAGCAGGCCCTGAAGGACCAGCAGGCCCAAAAGGCGTGGGAGATGCTGGACCAAAGGTACTTGTCCAATGGTAGAGCAATGCATTTGACTCTTTAACAAGGTAGGCAGACATCTTCCAAAAAGTGCATTAGATAAGAATGACAAATATATGACAAAATGCTGTATTCTTATGTCCCACTTTTCATTTCTGTTAGAAGAAAAGTTTGTGATAGACTTTTCTGATGAGATAGAAACTAGTTCTCACTTTATCCTCAGACTTGATACAAATCTGCAGGTTTTCCATACATCCAAAGACCTAACATGTTTCTAGATGCCGGTTTTGCCATGTGGAAGTCAGAATCCAGCACAAGCACAATATTGCCTAATAATTATGCCCTTTCTTTCTCTGGCAGAAGTGTGAGGGATAAGGCAAAAAAATGAGTTAGTACATGGAATTACTGAGATACCTTTTAAGTTGGATTCCTAAGAGAAGACTATAAACCTTTATCTAAAGTTAATATTTATTTAGAGGCAAAACACACAAAAGCCCTCAAACAAGAAAAAAACTGATAAAGGGATTAGAAATACAACACTGAAACACTTCCAAGGTTTTTCATAAGACACAGAATACTTAGGTCTATGAGACTATAAGCGGTATGTAACTCACCTAAAAAGTCACATTGTAATTGTTATGTTATAAAAAGTCAGAGAAAAAGACTTAAGACAAAAATCATACAACAAGTTTCTTTAAAATATCCCAGAGTGGTTTTATTAATGATTTCCTCCTTGCATATGTGAAATAAGAAACAGGCAGCCTGTTGCAGGACAAAGCAAAAGAAATATTGCTCAAACAAGGTTTTTCCCAAACAGAAAGAACTTTCAATTTCAGTTTCCTGAAGAGGAGAATTCACATTTATATAAACTGCAATAACCTCTCAAAAAAATCCACAATAAAGGAAAAATTGAAGGACATTCATTCTTAGAATGACTTGACTTTAGAATTACC
Source organism: Platysteira castanea (assembly GCA_013397175.1). Lineage (NCBI taxonomy): Eukaryota > Metazoa > Chordata > Aves > Passeriformes > Platysteira > Platysteira castanea. Next base: position 244,350 of record VYXC01010733.1, on the reverse strand, counting down.
ACAGAATGATCCCAGTGTCCCTGGTACCTGGGAAGCCTGGTTTTGTGCTTCTATTCTGAATTACTGCCTATCAATACAAGGCATTTCACTTCAAGTAATGCAAGAACTAAGAGTAATTTCAATTATGTTATTCAATATAAATTTACAAAAAATGCATATGGCTAAACTAATTAGATTTTTCTGTATGAGACTTTATCTTTCCAAATAGAAATACGAGGCTTGATATAGTGTAGTCTTATAATACATATTTCTTGATACTACAGAAAAACATTAAAATCCTAGAAACTTGTATGAAATTATCAAGGCAGATATTGATAAAGATTTGATTTATGACTAGAGGATGTCTAGGGGTATCATTATGTCTGAGTTCTTCCTTGCTTCCTAAATCCATAATTCTGGAAAGAAGTGTTTCCAAAAGAAAAGGAATTGGAAAGTCACATTATCAAAAACTCCACATGGGAGTTTTAGGCTGGACTGGAGGTGTGCTGTTGATATGATTCCTCTAGCGGACCCACTTACTACGCTTGGGTTTTCAGACCAAAGAGGGTTTGAGTGATCTCACAAGCCAGGAAATGGATTTCCTTCAAATGAAGCTAAACTAGGTGATGTGATCTGCAGGTGCTCTGAATGTTCTTCTAGCCTGAGCAGGGGTCACTCCATGGGAGCAGACTGGGCAGGTCTCCTCATGTGGTGTAGGTGTAGCCATCAGGCTGCAAATCCGCTGCTGCTGTGCCTGCAGCTCTGTGTGTTGATGGGCTCACAGCATTAAGAGCTGCCTATCAACAGTTTTCCACTCATAACAGCCGCGGGTGGATTCATGGCATAGATTCTGAGTGCACTCTGTTCATGGGTGGTGAAGTGGCATCTTGCTCTAGGAGGAGCTGTTTTACACAGAACCCTGCAGAGTAGCTGTCTGCAAGTAACAACACAATTAGAGCAAATCATGCTTACACCAAATTTTGTATGAAAAGTTTTCATGGATCTACAGGTTTTATTTATATACAGGTGTTACAGTGTGATAATGCCCACCAAACCTGCCTGCTCAGCGTAATGCTTATCTAACACTCTGTCTGGATAATAAAAAATTCAAGAGTTAGAAACGTCTGGTAGAATATTTAATTTGTATTTTTTACTTTAAAATAGGTAGATTTCTTTTTGGTGATGCCCCTAGATTGGTGTGTTAGTCATGTTGAGTGAAATGTGTGTTGTTCTATGCAGAGTGAGCAGCTGTAGATATTGCAGTGTATGCGGGGCACCAAAGCAAGCGTTATCTAATGAGATATAACATCTCTGATTTACTTCTGTTTATCCACAGCAGACAAAGTATAGAGTGCACTGGAAAAAAAGGAACTAAGTATATACACATCTGTTCTCATTCCCTGATTTTTTGCTTCTGTTTGTCCATATTACATTCTGATTTTTTAATCTTTGTGTAACATCTTGGTAGCAAAGGTGCCACAAGGAAAAAGAATTCACTTGAATTGCAAGAATTCCCCCAGAACTTAGTTCATAAAATGGAAAATATCCTGGTTTTTTCAAATGAAATATAAATGCATTGGCTACCTCTTACACCTCCCACAAGAAAAAAAAAAAAAAAAAAAAAGAAGGTAAGAACAGTGACAATCTCTGCATATAAAAAAAGAACATTTATTTGATAAAAAAGGCTCAGAAATTTACACACTAGTTAATTTGAAATTCCTTTGAGGATCATTATATAGGAATGTTTCACTCATCTGAATCAAAGCTCTGTTCTCTCTGCTTTCAGAAATGGCTCACATATGTGCACACTGCTAGACAGGAATTTTATGTATCAGAGGTCAAATTCACATGAAAACAAAATTGGAACATGTGGGATACATTCAGTCCTGGCAGAACCCTATTTTCTGTAACATTAAAACAGAAGCACATAATGTCAGAATATAATAAAAATTTGATTTAAAAGCACTGTTGCCAACTAGGGGGTGAGTTACACACATTCAAGAGCAAGGGCCCAGCACTAGAAATAAAGCAAGTAACTGGATAGCAGAAAGATTATTAAAATCCTTAGCACAGTCCCTCGTGCATGAACATTTGGGCTGGATCCAGTTGCAATATAAACAACTTTTGCAGCTTGGACCTTCCCTATTTGAACTACAATTTGGAAAGTAGTAATGTAATATCTTTTTTTAAAAATATGTTGTTCTTACAAATACTGTTATATCCATTAGTTCTCACTAAAGAGAGTATCGCAGTGTCTGCTGTATATTTCAGTATCAAATACATATGCTTCACGGTAAATGACTTATATATATTGGGAAATCCAAGATTTACTTTTCAGTTGAATGGTTTTTTTCTTGAATAAAAGGTACAGAATAGACACTGGACTCCCCCACTTTACAGTGTCTTGACTCAGCTCTTTATTTCTTTCTTCAGTGGTGTTTCTCTAGTTCACTGTTTTGCTGATGGTGACAAGCTTGTCTGCAAGCACAACACAGGAAATAAATTAGACCTCATCAAAGAACAGTATTAATAGTTTTTGAACTGAATTCCCTGAGGGACAGTTTAGTATGAAACCTTAGAAAAAAGAACTGCTCCACTTCACAACTCATAAACCAAAATAAAAGTATTTTTCTTTAAGCCAAGAAACACAGAAACTGTGAGGATTACTATAAAGCTCTACAAAAGAGCTTTTCAATGAGACATCTGGTATTAACTAAGCATGTGAAGCAAAAATTCAATCCTTCACCTGCAACGACCCTGTGGAAGACTGTGTTACCCGTGGGAGGAAGAGGCAGATGACTTCAGGTCACCCTTTAGGCTCTTTTTGGTCTGGGCCGGTCTAAGAGCAGGTTGTGGGTATACTGGATACTGGGCCATAAGGAATCATTTATGTCTGGTAACCTCCCATTCAGTTTCCATCCTAGCAGCTCACAGGCTGTTTCACAGGCCACAGCATCCCGGTATGTTCTCAAAAATACCTTTTAATGCAATATCTATATCTCCTAGCTCTGGCATCTCTGGCAGATTTCAGAGGGAGGCTTGGGCAGGGAAAGCTTTGGCTGCTCTGCACAACTTCTGCTCATGAAGAGTTGTCCTAAAAACACCTTAAGATTGTATTATGGTTGTGGGGACACTGAGGACAAATAAATATTCCTTTGATAATAGATGGAAATAGGTAAGAAGATGGCCAATGTCTTGGCTCTTTGCACTGCAAGGAAGGAGTGATATAAAAGCCTTAGGTCATCTGAGGGAAAAGTTTCCTCCCGACAGAACGTGGCACTTAGTTTAACCCAATCACCTTGACACAGCAATTTAAAGCTAAGAGCATTCAAGTACCATGCCTATGTCCTGACTCAAACTGGCCAGTCTCCAGTGTTTTGGATGAAACAAGAAATGAAATTCAAAAACCAAATGTTACATCAGGAAGGAGAGCATTATAAGCTTAGTCTAAGCCTTAGCCTTTGTAATCAGGTTCCCACCTCTCCAAATCCCTCAAACCTGAGCATAGTTTGGGGCCCAGTATGTTTGCATAACTAGCACATATGGTGGCTCTTAGCATGGGGGTATCATGGCCATAGATCATAGATAGAAAAAAACACGTATTGGAGTGATGTCTTGCTGGAGACTGAACCTTGGGAATTTCACCTAAAAGCAGTCACTATAATGACTACACACATTCCTCCCAGAATGTAAAGAGAATCTGTAGAATATTCTGTTTGTTTTTTCTTTTTAAATCTGTTTGATATGTTGTTTCATTTCACTTACCACAACTCAAGTGACATCTGTGATTTGTGATTTATACTGGCACCTCTCTCCTAGATCGAATACTCCCTCTGCAGGCACAGCCCTTTCTACAGCTTTTCCAAGTGCAAAAATAAATACAATTAAGAGTTTTTATAATGATTTCTTTTTCATTTTCTCAAGAAATACAATTTCTTCTGCTCTGTTATTAATATATGAGATGATCAATAGCTTCTCAGTGCATTTTTTTATTTTGCTCTTCCCTGCACAGGAATAGGTTTAGGGATATCAAGCTGAACCCAATTCAGAATATTCTGCATCTCTAACTTATCGATTATAGACTTCTCTTTTCTTTTCAAAAAATGGATGGGAGATTTCAAGTAATCATGCGCTGAGTGTGTGCCTTTTCCCTCATTTGTACAATCACGGTCTGAGGAAAACCAAACTCTGCATTCCTCCTATCACTAATGTCCCCCACCCCCCATCTCCTTCGCTGGGTTTGTCTGCAGCACGAGGGGCAGCAACAGGCTCTCTGTTACACTCATTTTCTCCTGACCAGACAGTATCTGCCTTTTCACTGCCTTAACCTGGTGGTTAAGGAATGAGTCCCCTCTGGTGTTCTTTGGTAAAAGCATAAATTGAATGTCTCTCCATTACCTAACCCCCAACTATCACCAAAACTGTTGAAAATTAATATGGTCAAGGCCCTTACCTTTCTGATGAATTTGGCTGAAATCAACTGATGAGGTCAAAATACACTGGAAGAAAAAAAGAGAGTCAACACAGACAAGCAGAAACACAGGCAGAGTATCACTTAAACCTCATTTCCTGGAGAAATCAAGCTAAATGTATGTACATTAAGGCTTTTTAAAAATACGGGGAACTAGTCTTTTTATTCTTCTATATTGACGCTATTGAAATTCATGTAGTTTTCATAAATGCCTAAATTTGGTAGTTCTGGAAGTTAAATGTCTCTAGTGTCATAACAAGCACAGTATCAGGTCATGATGACGGTGCCACTAGTAAGCTCCCTGTCCATCCTGGTAAGCCCCTGCAAAATATGATGGGAGAATAGTGGGTTTCCTTTTTTTTTTTTAGCTGATTAGCTGCAGAGTAGAATCCTAACTCTGTTGGTGATTTTGATCACATGGACCTTTGCTTGGGAAATAATGTTCTTCACCTAGACCTCAAATGATGCGGGTGCCTGTATTTTGTTTTTCTTTTTTTATACCTATCTGTAAAGCAGCTGTTTATTTATGTTGCATTTGTTTGGCTTGTTTTTTAAACTCAGGAGTTTGACTGCTTCATAAGTGGATGAAAGATGTGACATTTACTAGGTGATGACTGACATTTCTGTGACTATTTTCAGGGAGACCGTGGAATTAGAGGCCGTCCTGGGCCCCCGGGGCCACCAGGATCAGGAAGCATGGGTCCCCAGGTTAGTATGATGCCATGTTGAAGTTTTTGGGCTCTTTTGTGATGCTGGCTGCCAGACCCTGATCTCTCAGACACCAAACCACCTTCATCAGTTACTGGTTTACACTGGTGCAACTTCAGGAGAAATCAAGCATATAAACCTGGTAACTAACCATACACTTCTACCAATTGGATTAGGAAGAATACTAATGGGATGAAAATTGTATTTGCAGCCAAACTTTATGAGATTAGATCTAGAGATTGAACAGAGCTATCAGGATGGTAAGTTAGTTAAATGGTGTATTTCTTCTTCTTGTATCTATCCTGTTTCCAAGATATTCTTTTGTGCTGGAAGATATGTTAAATGTGAATTTTATGTTTGCAATTTTTGCTCAATCAAATTAAATCAAATTAATTTCGTTAGTGAAACCATTAGGAAAGAAATATGAAAACAAAAAGTTAATTCTATAAGCATCATGTGGGCAATTTTTTCTCCCTGCACTAGAGTGATTCATAATTAAAGAAAGACATACTGATAAGAAAAGACATTCATTACATGCCTGGAATTCGTTGCTACAGGTTTATCCATCAGTTATTTTTACAAAGGCAATGAGGACAAATATTGTGTATATTTTCTCTTCTGTTTAATTTAAACATAGATACACCTTTGTAACTTTTTTGCATAATAGCAGAGAGTACAGAACTCTCCACTGCTGTTTTGTGTAAACTAGTATCTGAATGAAGAAACACTGCTATTACCAACTCCAGATATGCAATAAGCGACAGAGTGTGAATACCTTTTCAGGATGTGTCTGATTTTACCTTGCTTTCTGAAAGCTGTAGCAATTTCAGTACCTTGGTAAATCATACTGACATATCCTGTTTCAAGTTTGGACTGTCAAAATCCTACAAATGTGTGACACTGTGCTCTTTCCACAAAGTCTTTGAGAATGAAAAATGTATTCTCTGTGGGAAAACAATATTTTGTTTTCAAGGGTGAGAACATGTGTGTAGTCCCTCTCCTATGAGGAAAGGCTGAGAGAACTGGGATTTTTCAGCCTGGCAAAGAGAAGGCTTCGTGGTTGAGATGACCTACCCTTTCTCACAGTGTGTAAATACCAGTAGTCCTTGGTTATTATCAACAATTCTTATCTGTTATTACCACCAATCCTTAGCTGGCTCCACAGCCATCAGTGTTTGAGACATAAAATTACCTGCTTACGTTCTGGGAATCAAAAGCTGAAAGGGCTCTCACCTTGAACCACTGTTTCTAGGGTTGCTAGAGGGCGGGCTTTAGTCATAGTGATTTTCCATCCTGGCCACAGTTCGAGTCTGTAACTTTCTTTGAAGGTTCAGTAACAAAAATATTCCACTTGGGTTGTTATTCAGGCAAGAAAGATAAGTTTCCAAGCCTGTGCTTCCAAGTGCAGTTCATCAAGGCTGAGGTCTAATGAGCATCTCTTACATCCTAGTGCACCCTGGGGCAGGGAGATGCATTGCCACAATCCACCCTGCAACTGAAGTTAGCTTCTTTGGGCCTCTGCAGGGGTGACTTAATTGCAGCCTTCCAGTATCTGAAGGGAGCCTGCAAGAAAGAGGAGAGGGACTATTTACAAGGGCTCATAGTGACAGGACAAGGGGGAATGGCTTCATACTGAAAGAGCACGGGTTTAGATTCAATATTAGGAAGAAATTCTTCAGTGTGAGGGTGGTGAGGCCCAGAGAAGCTGTGGATGCCCCATCCATGGAAGAGTTCAAGGCCAGGTTGGATGGGGCCCTGAGCAACCTGGTGTAGTGAAAGATGTCTCTGACCATGGCAGAGGGGTTGGGATCCCTCCCAACCCAAGCAATTCTATGATATAGGTCTTGAGATAAGCTATCTGGCACAACATTTTGTGAGAATTCCTGCTTACGTATATATGTGTGTGTATGTATATATATATATATATATGTGTGTGTGTGTGTGTGTGTGTGTAACCACTATTTTTCACAAGAGATTTTGTGAAAGCCTGTGACAAATTTTTTGTCCACACAGATGATAATGCTGACTTTTCAAACATCACTAATATCTAGAAGTTAAATATTTAGAACTATAAATTTCTATTTCATGATGACCAAGTTTTCTTGTACTTCTGCCTAAATATTCAACATATGCAAACTATAGGTAATATACATATCACTGAATGATTTCCAATTACTGTATTGAAGCACAGAGATTATTTATTATAAGACAGTAACCAAAAGTCCAACCCAAACTTGACAGAAACTTTAGTGAAGCTTGATCAAATTTTGAAAACTTTGTCAACTAAAAATAAAGGAGAAAAAAAAGGAAAATCAATAATTTAGTTTTGGTGTAATCAAAAGGATGTACTTCACTTTGTCACTTTGGAATGTTAGGTTAGCCTGCCTGCAAAGCACAAGGGCTCTACCTGATTTTGACTCTATTGATACAAATCAGCATGTGCTGCTTTGGGTTTTCTCTCTTCCCCTCCCACTTACGATTTTCTGAATGACTGGTGCTTCTAGAGACTATGGCACCACAGGGGCTTGGCATATGCCCATGGTGCCCAAGAACTAACATGCCTGTCAGGTTTACTTACACTAGGTTTTATTGCTCTGGTTCTTTGTGCCTCTGCTGTTGTGCCTCCCTTTGGTGGAGTGATTGCACAAACCTGTTTTGTAAACATGGTTTCTGCTGTCTTTATGTGGGGAAAAATAAGGAAAATATCACACTGTGTTATAAGTAAATTTTATTCTTTAATTATTTCAAGAGTAATTGTTCCTTTGCTTTTCTGAGAATTTGCCAAGGATAATTACCACATTGAGAAACCATAAACCAAAGAAGAATCAGAACTAGAGTCTTTGATATGGTTTTACTTTTTTGCTTGTAGTGACTTTGGGATTATTTCCTTAGTGTTACCAGGAATTTACCTCCTAATCCTTCTTTTTTTGCCTCACTGACTGTTATAGGGTATTATGGGACGTAAGGGCTTGCCTGGCCCACCTGGCCCCCCTGGCATCAGCATACAAGGAGACAAGGTAATCCAGGTCAATGTGGTATCTGTTCAGTTTCTTCTAAAACTGTTTCTTAAAGAGATTCATTGTCTTTTTTCTGTTTTGCCACCAAATCAGTGAATTCCTGCAAATATTAATTTTACACTTAAGTTTCTTATTCATAAGCTATGCAATATTTACTTTGTTTGCTGTGTTTTCAGTATTGTTTGCACCCAATTGCTCTTCTGTTGTTCTTGTCATTAAAAATATATTTAACTGGAGAAAAAAGGCTTCTCTCTGCCACATCTTATTGATTTACGTAGGTCTGTGGTTTCCTCTGGGTAGCACTTATAAAAGGCAGTAACGGAGATCTACTGTGGCAAAATAAATTAAACAACATGTAGAAATATAAATGAAATTAAACAGTCTCCCATATACTCTTAATTGGGTTTTTACTCACCCAGTTCCAGCCACAACTTCTCTCGTTAAAAGGAGAAAGCCAAACAAGACAACATATTCTGAGCATTCAGTTGTTAAATTGCCTTGTCATAAATGTGTAGAAGAGTTATTAAAAGTGGAGGCTCCAGTGGAGAATAACCCAAGTTTCTCCTGTTCTCCTTACATCAGTGTCCTTAAAATTGAGCACATGATTGAATATTTCCCTGGATCAAGAGTATTGTGCTCAGGTCTCCAACTCTCAGTGGTGAACCAGTGATTCAGTAAAAGGAGCAATGTTCTAGTTTGGTTAGAAAACGTGCCTCTCTATACTGTGATTGCTGGCTGTAGATACTAAAGCCATCAGGGAATTCATTGGCAAACAGGTCTTCATTAGAAAACAGTGTTTTTCTGAAACAAACAAACAAACAAATTTGTGAAAATGTGTGTTGTTTGCAAATAATTCGGAGGAGAATCTTTCTTTGGTTCACTGGGGAATTACTTCATACAAGCTTTACCAGAAGAGCACAGATTCCTTCGGAATTTATTTTGTTCAGGACTTACTTTGATTACATCTTCAATGTCTTCCATTTTTATATTTGTGTTTCATCATTTCCAGTTTTATTCTGTAGAGGGCTCTTCCTTTTTTTTCACTGTGAGGTGTTTCATAGCATAAAAACATACTTTATTATGTTCTTTCTTTTTCCCTTATTGTATAACTCCCTTTTATGGGTTCTGATTTATCTTGTTTCCAGACTTTCTTAGACAGAGATCTCTACGTGATTAAGACTCATGACTGTCAAGACCCTTGTTCTGATCTGTTTGTAATTTGGTTCTGTATTAATTGTTATCAGTAATTACAGAGCTAATGCATATTTTAATATGAGGACATAAAAAACTCCTCATTTCCTTTTCTCTTCTTCCTTTGTTTGCTGAAGGTCCACAGGCTCTTTGCTCTATTCTTGTGAAAACCAGAAAAATTTTTGTCATCTCTGTGTTGCTTTATGATATAGGAAAACTCTTTGCTGTCTGCCTTTAATAACAATTTCTGCTGTATTTCCAGAATCTAATATTTGAGATATATCTTTGTTAATTCTATGGGTATGCAAGGTTAATTATAGAAGCACAATTGCCATTCCAAATGAAAATGTTTCAGCAATCAAATGCATCTGATGATACATTAAAAAATATACAGATTACACAATATTTTTCTATTCCTGTGAGAAGATAAGGGTTACCCAGAATATGCTCTGTGTGCACATAAACACCTCTCTCTCTCTCTCTCTCTCTCTCACCCTGTCTCTAGATATATATTTAGATACACACAAGTGTATGTCTGGATGTTATGTTAGCGCTGCTATGAGTAAATATCTAAAGCATGTTTTACAAGTGTAGAGAACTCAGTTTCATTATGGAAGCTTTCCAGTGGAAGAACACAGTTCACTGGCACACTGTCAAGCAAAGGCATGTTTCTGATGCAAGGATGTGGAATTTAGGGATGTTGGAAAGTAATGTGTCCTGGTTATGAAATGTCTTTGGGCTTGAAAACAAAACTGTAGTGATATAGTGGGTCAAACTTAGCTTCTATTGTTTCTGTAGCATCCCATGAGTTGTGTAGGTACAATCGGTCTTGCCATTTCTATTTTCTTCCCTTAACAATAGCTTTTTAAAGTTATGAGTATTTTTATATAATTCTTAGGAACAGCTTATTTCTGAGCCACTTTTGCAGCTGTCTTGCTCTGGTAGCACGAGTTTCTTCCACACACTAATGCTTGTTGATCTTCTGTCTGTCTATTTTGTCCTTCTATCTCTTCACATGTCAAACTTCACTCTTTCTGGCCACTCTTTATCAGATTAAAGCTACTCTACTCCTGCATTTGCTTTATCAATATTACTCAAAGTATTTTTTTTATATAGAGAGAGAGATCTCGGTCTGCGTATGGTAAGAATGGAATGCCAAAAATGAGTTGGTTTTCAAGTTACTTTATGTTGATACCTATATTCACAGATCTTTCTTAATTCTATGTTCCCTTTCAAAACCACAGTCTAGACATTCTCAGATCTGCACTCAGTTCATTTTGGTAATACTGATGCTCAAGTTTGAATTTAATTATGTACATGGATTGAACTGTCAAAGCCATAAATATTTTTAAATTAATACAGCACGCTTCTTGGGTTTTACTAAATGTACTGTTATGGAACCTATGATAAACCCTTCTAATGTTGATTGATACTTGTTGCACAAGTAAAGGAAGCAGGATTTGGTTCTGCAGTTGATGTTTTAAAGGATGAAACTGATTGTGATTGTGTGATTGTGAGAAATGTCAGCTGTATGGGTATGAATTTACTTAGAACAGTAGGTGTCATTCAGTTTTCATTGCCTGAACACCATCCTAACAATGTCAAATGAGCAGTAACAAATGGCAGCAATAAATCTAGTTCTGTTTGGTCTGACATTTATTACTAGTGAAGGACCACTGGAATACACAGCACATCCTGATTTTGGTTCATATGCATGTGCTCTGCAGACCTGCAGAGGTGTTAACCAGGAAGCTGTGTGATGACCCAGGAGGGAGGGAAGTCCCAGTGCTGAACAGCAAGGCTTGAAACAAACTGGCAGTTTCACTGTGTTTAAAAGCCTTTTGCATTAATACCTAAATGAGGGCCCCAAGAAGCACAATCCTGCTAAAAAGCGACTTAAAGGAAATTATATTAAATAGCCACTGTGAGTTCCTATAACAGTGCAAAATAAATTGCCTTGTGTATCCCTTTGCCTTAGGAGTATTTCATATTTACAGGAAATCCCCCTAGTGGATCAGCTATGGAATTTGATACATCCAACATTTTCCAGTCTGCAGCATCCACGTAATAGTGTCTGAATTGCTGATGCTGTAAGAAACTGGGCAGAGAGGAAGTTCTGCTTACAGAGGCAAGAGGCTACTGGTTAGCAGGTCAGGGATAGGTAGCCCTGATGGCAAGCAGAGCATTTAATTTCCCAAGTTGGGGCTAGTAGACCAAGAGGCACCCACAGGGAAAGGTTATAAAAGCAGTGCTCCAGTGGAGATGTGAACACTGGAGTGCCTTGGATACCTTCCCTAGCACGGGGCAGGACCACAACTCACCCATGTGCAAGCAGAAGCCGTCATGTCAGCAGGATCTCAGTCAGATCTGGAATTTGGACAGGGAAAACCATCCATGGACATGACTTGTAGTACACTGTGTCTTTGAGGAGCTGCATCTCACTGCCTGACTCCTGGTGAATTCCCAGCTCCTGGGAGCCAGGAGCCCTCAGGACAAGGAAGAGAAGATTGGCTTAGCTGTGCACTGTGCAGCTGTTTCCCTGCCTGCAAAAACCCATAAGCCCCTATCCAGCACAGCAGGAATAGTCAGTGGTCAGTCCTGCTGCACTGGTGCACCTTAGGTGAAGGCTGGATAAACTTGGAAACATTTTTGTGTTTCTCTGTTCATTATGAGCAGTATGACCCCTTTAGACCCATTTGTGAGCAGCAATACAAGTATTTGTAAAAGATATTTTAGAGGGACAGTGAGAGCTTTTAACTGAACGATAGAACTGACTAACCCTGTACTTGCACCTCGTAGCTAGGTTTGATACAGGTGGTAACTGCTCCTGATCTCACTGGCATTCTCTGGAGCTGGTTTTTGTATCTGCACCGGGTACTGCTGTTATGTGAATTATGTATGTAATGTGAATTATGGTGAAGCATTTATGTACCAGGAAATATAATCACTTCTGGCTGTGTTAAAAATGCATACAGCAGTTGATCTGTAAAAAAAATTTGTGTTACCCTATTAAACAAAGCAAGAAAGTTTCTGGAATCCAGAAGCTATGAAGAATTTTCTGTGTGTATATAACACTGTGTTTTATAACACCGTGTGCCCACACTGCTAGCATGGACACGCTTTTTAAGTCAAAGTGCGTGCAGCAGGGCATGTGTAGCAATCCTTATAAACAGTTTTGAGCTTTGTAACTGGACTGATACACTCTTTTGAAGTATCAGCAGAAAGCTGTTCTGCTTTCCACACTGTGAAGAGTAGAGATATCTTTTTATTTACTTAAGATCAGAAAAATTAAGTTTACCCTGAAGAGATCACAAATATGTATTTTTAGAGAAAGTTTGGTTTGGACCTCATTTTACTGCTTGTAGACAGGATGAGTAAGTATCTGAGCCTCTGAGAGGTTACTTTTGCCTTTCATCTCTTTCAGTGGAATGATGAATTTTCATTTAATTAATCAGGAATATATTCTTCATTATATCATTTATAAGGTTATCATGTATGTTCTGAATCATAGCCAATTGCTTATTTCTCCAGCCTTAGACCACTTCTGTCTTGAAAACTGTGTGCTTCATCCCGTAGTACAAATATCTGGCTTTCTCTATGATGCAGAGTGTTTTTAAGTGAATAGAGAACAGCATAGATTTTACATTAATTTTCAGTTAAACTTTAGTGTCATATTCTGTTCAGGGAGAAAAAGGAAATAAAGGTTTTCCTGGACCAAAGGGATCAATAGGACCTGGCCTTCCTGGACAAAAGGTAAATCCTAAGTTTGCAGTAAGGAAAAAACCAGGGGTTTTCTTCCTTTATTGGTTATGTGGTGTGAGAGGTCTTTGAAGAGAAGCAGAAGGCAAAGACATTACCTTGTTTAGCCAGCAAGGTAGGTACCTACTTCTCTTTGTCAGCTTTGAAGTCCATGAAATTCCTAATGGTCATGAAGGATCAGATTACAAAGTAGGATCTAGAATAAGGTCATACCTGTTAGCAGGAGAATAATTCTAAGTTATTAAAATTATGTATTCAGTTATTTTTGATATTTTTTGGGTGTTACAAAATGTGCTTTTATTTGCCAGGCATTGACAAAAAAAAAAAAGAAAAGGGATTGCTTTACAATTAATGTCATTTAAGGGCTTTGTTTTATTTGACTTGGTTTTTTTCTACCATGATTGAAGCCCAAGCTCGAATCTTTCCTTGCTGAATAACTTCCTGGTTGTTATAAAAATTGTGAGAATTTCCTACATTGAGCTATTCACATCTAACAGCTTGGGAGCTTTTATGTGAATACCAAGCTCTTTCACAGAGATTCAAATTTCTGCCTCTTAGTTCTGTTTTCACTCAGATTCCAAATGCCACATACTATAATAATAACTGCAATATTTTGACTGATCTTCATATTCATCTTGTATATTGACTAATCTTTGTGACCCAGTGTAAATCTCTCCAAGTGACTTTTCTCTAAGCAAACTTTTCTGTTTGCTATTAATATAGTAGACTTGTCACACATGAAAAGGAATGGTTTAGTTCAACAGAAATCTTGTATATGTACCAAAAAGATCAGGTTTTAGTATATTTAAGTGTAAGAAAGTAGCACCACCACCACAGTCAGCAAAACATATTTACTTTCCCATTATTATTGATGCTGACAATAATTTTGATGATATTAGATTCAATTCATCGACGGTAATGGAAAGTAATATCCTTTGCTGGACATTGTGATTTTGTGAATTAGAGTAAGAACTGTCTTCCAAGACTTTACTTAGTTGAAGCTGGTTTTCTTAATGCTGTGGAGGAGCTATGTACAATTTTCAGATTTACACCAGTTTGAGTAAGATCAGAATCAGACTGAGAGAGTCAAAAGGGTTCTTTAAAACTGGCAACAATCACCACAGTGAAGGCTATAACACAGGAGTTACCTGTGTGATTCCACTGGCTGGGTAATAATGAGGAATAATATCAAAATGGCCAGTAATCTAGACAAATTCATAAGCTTTAAAATTTCAGGTGAAATGAAAGCGGGTTAGTAATTTCCAGAGAGAAGTAAAAAAACTGTCCTGCACAATCTTCTTCTTGAAAAAAATGTCTTATTTAGAACCTGAATCTTATTTACAATATATTTTATACCTACATTACATGAAAACTGTCTCATAATGTTGAACCCTCTCACTTTTGGAAGTCAAAAGGTCTAGTCAGTTGAGGGAAAAAGTGCAGAATTTCTTCTAACTGTGAAACATTGTATTTTCCAATGGATATAACAGTCCAAGCATGCCTCTTCATTTGTCCTTTGAAAGCTCACAGGTTTTCATTTGGGTTTTATGCAGGCCTGGTGCGAGTTTCAGCACACTGGCTGATCTGAGGCAGTTCTATCTCTCCATGAGTCTAAATTAGCATGGGTCCAGTATAAACATGGTTTTAGAATTCAAGAAAATCAAAGAACAGTACATATTATATATTACTGACATTTGCATATAAATGTCTTTACTCCCCCTCTGGAACTAAGGTAAGTTTTCATAGAAATTTCTCAGAGATGCTTTTACTGCCCATTTTGCTTTCTCTGAGAGCCTGCTTTCAGATATTCTCCTTATAATACATATGAGATAAACCATTAATTAAAAAAAAAAAAAAAAAAAAACAAAATTTATTTTTAAAGCTCAGTGAGTCTTACTTCCAGCTGTGACAATCAACAAAACTGGAGCTATGACTGTATTTAATACAATTGTTTTAAATTAGGGAGACTATGGAGATAAAGGTGATCCAGGGAGCAAAGGTGCCAAAGGAGAGATTGGAGACCCAGGACCTCCAGGGCCAAAGGTAAAACACATTTTCATGTTACTTAAATTTACACAATAGAAACTAAGCAAATTGTTAATTGTATCACTCTACATGTTTTCAGGGAATTGAGGGAAGAAAAGGTGAACCTGGTCTTTCGGTAAGAACATATATAAATTATTTGAAGCAATAGTAGTTTATCTGGGGAAAATGTTTAAAGGTTATGTGATCTTACACAAGGCTCTTTATGAAATATTGTATTGCCTGCATTTTTGTAAATAAATAAATATTTCAGCACTCTTAACACTAGAACACACAACAAATTAATACTCTTTTTCAGAGAGAAGACGTTATCAGGCTTATCAATGAAATATGCGGTAAGCATTAAAGTTTGGAAAACAGTAGTTTTGATAAAATACAGTGAATTTGTATTGACTGAATGGATTTTTCCTCTGCATGTTTGTGTGTCAGGATAGCACTGATATGAAAACGATGCTCACTATGTTGCCAGATATACACCTGAAGTAATTTGGTCCAGCTCTGTTTCTGTGATCAGTACCAGTAACTAGAAATTAATTCACTAACTGAGTTTTAACTGACTGTAAATCTGATAAATGAGTTCAATTCATTATTTGAAGGTAGTTTCTCATAAAATGTCTGAAATGGGTATTTTCTAGGTTGTGGTATCAAATGTAGAGTAATACCACTGGAACTAGTATTCGTCATTGACAGTTCAGAAAGTGTTGGACCAGATAACTTCAATATTATCAAAACCTTTATGAAAACATTCATTGACAAGGTTTCAGCCAACCACGCTACAACTCGCATTGGCGTTATCAACTTCAGCCACAAAGTGGACCTGGTGTCTTCTCTGAAGCAATACACAAGCAAAGAATACCTGAAATCAGCTGTTGACAAGATGCCCTACTTAGGAGAAGGCACCTACACAGCTTCTGCTATCCAAGAAGCCATTCACTTATTCCAGGCAGCGCGCCCAGCAGTAAGGAAGGTGGCTGTTGTAATAACGGATGGACAAGCGGACAGTCGTGACAAAGTACAACTGGAGGCTGTAGTAAGAGAGGCCCATGCTACAGCTATTGAGATATTTGTCATTGGGATTGTTCAAAGGACTGATCCTCATTATGTGGATTTCCTGAAAGAAATGCAGCTCATCGCAACAGACCCTGATGAAGAACATGTTTACCAGATAGACGACTTCATAACACTTTCAGGTAAAAGATACTATTTCATTAAGAGGAAACTTGAAATAAGTGTGTAAGGGAGTTTGGCCTCTCCCATGGCCAGGCAAGGCAGCCTCCTGAGTGGCAGCTTTTATTTCTATGTTAGATAAAGCTAGCTTTTTTTTCACATCATCTTTGGCAAAATGAAACCTTTGCCAAAATTTTGCCTCTTGCAGAAACAATAAACTACAATGAACATCAGTTTTCTAAGCCCAGGTCTTCTTTGGGATACTCCTCTTTTGTGAGAGATTGCATCAGCCTTCCTTCACAGTCCGTTTGTGCTTGGCCATAGTTTCATCCTAGAGAAACGTAGATTTCCTTCCACCTTGACATAACATCTCGGACTCTCTCTCTCTCTTTCTTTTGGGTCTTGTCAGTCTTGGAATCCCTCCACTCTCTCTCACAAGCACTCTTTCACTTTTTTTTTTCTGAAAGCCGTAGGGAAACCTATGCTTTCACCTTGATTCCAGGAAAGAAATGGTGGAGCTACGCACAAGGGAATGGGATATGATAGACATTGTATATTTCAATGTATGTGGCTTGAAAAAATTCTGTGGCTACAGGTGAAATCAGGAGGAAATCCAGAGGAAATCTATAATGACCCATGAAAAAAAAGTGCATTGATCTAGACTAACTGTAGACCAGCCTATACTTTTCCTGAGCATAAACTTATTTTGCCATGCTGAGACTGTGAATGAAGTGAAGTCTGGATTTAAGGCATTAAGAGGAATCCAAGCCAAGGTTCTGCTTCCAGTGGGATTAATCTGAGGGCTCTGACTCAGACTCCAGCATTCAATATAAAAATATTCCCATTCACTGGTGCTTTTTGTTTTTGCAAATAAGTAGAAAACTGTTGCCCAGATTTTCTTTTTCTTTCTTACACATAAGCACTTTCTTTCCTTCATTCTCATTTTTCATCTGTTTCTTCTTAAAAAACAACATGGCATTAAAATAAAATAATTCTTAAAATAATTACTTTGTTATTTGTCATTTGCATTGACATCACTACAAAAGCTGGTGTTTCACAAGTCACTGTGATTAAAAGTTTAGGGTTAATACTGCAGTAAGAGCTTGTGCTAAATCACTGTGACTTCTTTTGATTACTATTAAAAGTGTCATCAATTCATTAATCTTTTCAGCTCTTGAAAATAAACTGATCACAAAAATCTGTGAGAATGAGTCTGCAGTCTACACCAGAAATTACAGTGTTTTATCTCCATCTCCAAGTCCGGAATCTGAAATTCCCAGGGAAGATGCTGATAACCAGTTACCTAAAATGACCACTTCCGAGACTGATATGCTTCCTACAGCAGGAATTGGTTACCCAGTGAGTAAAGAAGTAATGGTTATCAAATGTTTTTAAAATATGTGTGTCGTTATTTGATTTCAAGTATTTTACCTTCTTTATTTCACCATTCACCTTTTAATATGCAAATAACATGTCATTTGACTAGACCAAAGTGTTTGGAAAAAACTTTTAAAGTTAGAGTGAACTTATTTGTTGAGAACAAATGTTTAGAAAGGAAATAGGGTAATATTACTTCTTGGTTGCAATAAATGCTACCAGTCCTCTTATTAATTTCAAAAGAGAGTTAAAACTCTTACATTTCTATTGAGGCAGGTGCACAGTGGATAAGACATTTATTTATGTGCAAGCTGATTGTTAGTACAATGCTTCTTGTCGTGGTCAGGCACTTCCCAGGTTGTTCCCAGCCATATTTCCAGGTTATTAACCCTTTGGTGTTGTTTCACTTTCCACTTTGGGCTGTACTTCTAGGACTCTTTATTTGTTACTCTTCATTCTCCAGCTTTAAATTTCTCCTGACCTGCACTGAGGTTCTGCCCTCCAAAACAGTGCTGCCGCACAGACAGACAGGACAGGGAGAGCTTTAATGCAATAGATAATATTTTCTGCAGGTGTGTATCACCTTACTTCTCTTATCAGGTCTCCAGTATTTTTCAGCCACTGTCGGAGTATTGGGTTAGGATACTTGTCACCTTTGCAGTAGAGCAGCACTAACTCTTTAGGGTGTTTTTGTTGCTTTGCCTAAAGTAGTTGATGGTAAAAATTGAACTTTGCTTGCTCTTGTAACCAGGTGGATAAACTGGTTGAAGTATTTGATGTGTAAACTTCTGTAGCTGCATGGAATGGATATAGCAGACCATGACACTGGTATTAAAATATTAATTGAATACAGATTAGAGATAATTAGATGTTACTGATTTACGGTGGAGGAGTCAGTGGATTATCCACTATTAATCCTTGTAATATTGTTTATATAATATCATTCATCACTAAATAGTTCACTTTCAAAATCCAGGTTAATTTCTAAGAATAAGAGCTCATTTGGTAGGTGTGATTGATTTAGGTTTTGGGCTTGTAATACCTCCGGGCAGATCTGTGGGACACTGAGGGTCAGTTTTGACATTCTGTATTATTAGGAAAAATAAATGTAAACCTAGATAGATGCTGACTTTATAAAGCATATAAGAGTCAGAAAGGATTCTTAGGTAGGTTCTTAGATAGGTTCTTAGGTAGGATTAGATGCTCACACACTTGATTCTGGCTGGCTGTGGTTATAGTTAAATCTTCAAACTGTTGAATTACTACCATATATAAACACAGTCTTTTTGTAGACCTAGAGAAGGAATGCAAAATTTAAGGATTGGATGAATTGTCTGCACCTTTATATTTCACCTAGACTGAGTTCCAATGACTCTAAAGAGTTTTCTTAAGCTGACTTTGTCAGTAGTGGCCTGTAAATGGGAAGATATTGAATAGTGTCAAATTCCTTTCTGTTCTCGGTAGGTAATCAATGTCTGATTAAGGCAGTTATTTGTACTATGCTGTACTAAGAACCCTGCAAATCTTCTTGAGTATACTAAAATATTAGACAGGAAAATTTTTATATAATAGTTGCAATTTGAAGAGCAGGGTTGACTGCTTAACACTTCTATCAAGGTAAATTCTAAAATTCTAATGATTAGTAGCTGGCAGTTAGCCAGAAGTAGGACAGATTGAAGATGTCAGATCATGCCCAATGAGCGTACTAGATGTTAAGCAGCACTGATTTACCAAAAAATTTCTTCCATTTTTTGTTTTATTAATATTATAGACTAAGTAGTAACTGGAATTTTGCTTAAATTGAATGAATTCAGCCTAGTGACTAAATCAAAGGCATTACTTTGCCTTTTCGTTATGCTCTCATTGTCAGAAAATTATGGTTCCATACTGAGTAATCACTAGAAGAAAGTCCAAACCAACCTGCTGCTAATAGTACTTTTTTACACATTGTTTAGCAAAAGTTTCCTGCATAATTCTATCATTTTTTCCTGTCGTAGCATCTATGCCCAGACAGAATTTTAAGATTTTGACTCCTTTTGCAGCATAGTCCATCGCAATCCAGATACACTGAGCCTCTGCCATCTGCTCAGGACCACACTGTGACCACCTCTGGTCACAGGGAATCGATACTTCCCCCAATTTATAACAGGTCTGAAATCAGACCCCTGAGTCCATCTGTCAGTCCTTCGTTTGGTGGACCTGCTGCTGAAGATCACCAGCCAGCTGTGTTGCAAACACAGGTAGCAACAACCCAAAAAAGTGAGTAATAAATACTGCCCGCAGATACTAGGTAGCAGGTCTGTACCAAAAACAGTGAGCAAACCCCACTCCCTTTTCCAGTATAATTTAGATTTTATTACTTTTTGTATTTCTGGGTGCTCTGTCTGCAGACACTACATGCAGTCAGAGCCAGATTTTCAGCCTCAGATGATACCCTTGTGCACCAACTGCATGCTTAGGTATTTAAATAGCAGCTTGATTCTTGCATCAGGATCTAGGCAGTCTTATTTCCAACTGATCCTGTATTTTTTTAGGCCCGTTCAGATAAGTCATTAATGGGAATGGAATTTGGCCAGGCACTACAAGAAAGAAAAAAAAAAGGGATGCTTTTCTTACTGAAGAAGGCATTTCTAAGATAACATAATTATCCCCAGAATCCAAGCTAACTTTTACTGATGCACTTTCAGATCCAAGGTGCTTGGAACCTATGAAACCAGGGGATTGTTGGGACTACACGGTGAAATGGTTTTATGACAAGAATGGCAATTCTTGTGGCCAGTTCTGGTATGGAGGTTGTAATGGTACCAACAATAGATTTGAAACAGAAAAAGAATGTCGAGAAACCTGTGTTGATGAATAAGTAAGTTCTTTCCTTCAGGTCCTCCCTCAATCACATCTTTTCTCCCTTATGTTTTATTTTACATTAATCAAAATTCAGTTTTCCTTTTCAACTCACGGCCTATGCAGTCAATATCACAAGGCCCTTCTGCAATTTCTTGCAGTCACTCTGTATCTTTACAACTTTACTACTGCTACTTAACTACTTTAGGGGAACACAATATTGTCACCGACTCCAACTTTGTCACCTCCCTATTTACTCCCTTCTCTAGATCACTTATTATTGAGTAAGACAGACCATGGCATACATCCTTCAGTAACATCTCTCCACTGACCATTTTCCCCCTTTTTTTGTTTTATTCTTTTCACAGCTTACAAGTTACACGACTGTCCCTCTCAAATCAGTACAACTTTCCTTTGGGGAGGGATCTTACATTTTGGAAATCCAGTCAGACTATACTGACTGTCTTAGATCCATATGCTTAGTGAGCGAGGCATGGCCTTCAGAGAGGTTATTTATTGGTAGTGCATAACTGCCTTTACAAAAGCTGTATAACTCATCCCCAATAACTTGCATTAAACATTCTATTTTGAGTACAGGAAAAATTTATTGAACTGCAGAGCGCGTTTTTCAAAACTTTTCCGGAAAATTAAACAATTTCTTTTTTATTCTAGAAATTACTTCTGTTGGGAACTTTTGAAGCTGGGAGTTCATGTGTACTGAGGAAGAACTGACGGAGAAGAATCCAAAATGAGGTGTTAGCATGAAATTATTACTGCTGCACTTTATTGCTTTCCCCACTATGATCTGCACATTAACCAGATTCCTGTATAATATATGTTATCTGCAACACCATAGCAATAACTTTCAATCACACATACAGACACACAGGGAGATACTTTCCCCTTCAAATTTCCAGTAACTTGATACTACTGCACATGGTAATAATGAGATTCTGTTTTTAGGATTAAAATGTCAAAACTGTATACATTTAGTTTTTAGTGACAGAGGTCTCTTAGTCTCATGGAAGAATAAAATATGCTCTAGTTTTAAACAATAGTAAGTGATTCCTGAAATTAGCACTCTTAATACAGCTTTTAGAGACATAAATAAAGATTTCCATTAATTAGAGTTCCTCTTTGGAATATAAGTAACACAGCCATAGGTAATTAGGGAGGGGTTTTGCCCATTAGTAAAGTACACTTGGATTAACGTCCAAAGGCCACCTTAAAACCAGGATTCTTCATGTCCTTTAGGCTAGTCAGTATATTTCAATTTCTCAGGGCCCCTGGGTTAAAAAAAAAAAAAAAAAAAAAAAGAGTTATTCCACTCTAATATATGCTACTAAACTAAAAAAGGGAAAAGCACTGAAAGATGTATATTAATGTTTACTTATATCCTTTCTACTTTTAGCCATAATCCTATATTAGCACATTGTTAAAACTGAAGAGGACAAATGTATTAAAACAGAGAGTAATACCTGATAAAGAGTCAAGTATCATTATTATTTTGTAAACAAAAGACTAGAATCTACACAGGCAATATGGACAACCCTTGATACGTGTAAACAAGTCCTTGTACAATTTGTAAACAAATGACAGGATGTACCTTGCAAAATGAACTTGTTTGCAGCAAATAGGATGCAAACCTAATTCTGTGGAAAGCTGTGCTTGAAGTACAGTTTAAAATTTTTATTTTTTTTTTCCCAAAAATCTGGCCTTCTAAAATAAGTTTCAGGTTAGAAAGGAAATAAATTGAGAGCAGCTCCAGAAAACTTCCTGTTCTTACACTCAGAACTAAAATGACGGTAATATACTCATACTAATGATGATCACTCAAAAAACCTCTGAGGGCACAGTTAATTTCTGTGTGACATGGAACAGTAAAATTGAAACATATTACCTTGTACTATCCATACTATGAATATCTCCTTAGTCCTACCAGGAACATTTTACCTTTAGCTGCACCTCGAAACCCACAGCAGCAAAGCCCACTGGAATTGCAAGAGAGCCTAGGAATCTGCAAGATCTTTCAAATCTATTCTAATCTTGTGTGCTTGGGCAGTTGCTTGAGGAATGGGATTAGCTGTGTGTTTGGCTCTAGAGATCCAGACAAAGAGATACATCTGTCTAAGAAATACTGGGGATAATGAGCTTGAGAATAAATGTGAAGATGTAGGTTAAGGGTTTGCAATATGTTCTATAATGTTTAGTGAAAACCTTTCTGGTAAAGCTGACAAGCTTTAGTAAGTACAAAGAGTGACATCATTTGTTACTGAACAAGGTTACAAAACAAGCAGTTACTCTTCAACATGCACACAAGGACTCGTTTTAATGCGGTTAAACCAGCGTTACACAAACTTGCACTGCTTTATATTCCACTTTCACGTAGAGTTGCCTAAACTTTTTGTAGCAAAGAGGGAAAAGTGAAGGCTATAGGGTTATTTTTAAAATTGTATGCTGTTCCAATCAGATGATCCTGAAATGAGCATCCTTTTCTGTTCAGGTCTTTCTGTGTATCTCCAGACTGCAAACTCCGAATGTATGCTCTGATAATTAGTAAACCATGGAAAAGCACATAAGTCCCTCATGAAAGGACTCTTCTCTAAATCTGCATCAGCAGTGACTGGCAGCATTGGCTCCCGTGTCTCCTCACCCAGCTCTGCCTTCTCGAGGGTGTCATGGGGCAATAAACCAGGAGAGGGCCCTGCTTGCCAAACATCCACTTGTTTTATTCCCGACTAGTGTGAAATCATACAAGATCGTTGCTGAGAGGATTACATTTTTCACTGGCAAATAAACTCTTCATTTTTCTCATGGGCAAATTTTAAAAGTAAGAATAGTTTAATCATTAAATCCTTAAATCTTCTGCTAGACCAGGCCAAATGCTATAAACCGTAAAAGCTAAGAGTAGTGAATAACAGAGACTTTTCTATAGAACTGGTGATTACTAGATGAATTCTTTTTTTGACATCCTCGATTCTAAAAGTTCAGATGAAGATTCAGAAAATTTACAGGAAAGTAGTACTCCATTTGCTCAACACAGAACAGCAGCACCTTTTCACTTTGAGAAGCTCTACCAGTCTCTTGTTAACAACTATCAAATGGAATTCACCTTTTGCCTTAACCCTTTGTTCAGTCACTGTCTGTCCCTAAGACTCATTCAGACATTAATAACAGGCCTCTGCACTGACCATCCTGCTGTCTGCGCTCCTCTGCTTCTTTCACATCTTCAAATTTCCTCTCTTACCCTAAATTGACTGAAAATATGCAACATTTCCTGCATTGCAGTTTTGAACACCCTTGGAAAACTGATTAACAGGTTTCCTCATTTGGAAGTTGCCATCAAAGACGTTCCTTGGAGTGAAAATGGAAATAAAAAAGAAAAAGAAAGAAGAAGAAAAAGGCTAAGAAAAACAAATTTAAAGGGATGCTATTGATAGCATGACCTGAGACCAACATCCACATTTGTAAGGAAACATTTTATGGACAGTATAGATTTAGTGCCACATTCCCGCACTTCTTTTCCTTGGTTGCTTCCTGAACTCTTTTGATACCATCTGTACATACAGCACACCCTTCTCAAAGCTTGCAAGGGCATCACAGCACACAGTTACAAGCACGTTCTCACACGTAATTTGATGATTCTCTTTTTATTAACAAAACAAATAACTCTTCCTCCTCCACCCCTCAGTGAAAGGGCTGAGGCATTCATGGGCAGGTGTGTGGGCTGGGACACCCCAGCTCTACTGGCAAGTAGAGCAATTTTTCTGCTGACACATGAGAAACTGTAGGTTCAGCACTGAGATCTTCGACATTACTGTTACTCCTCCTGCAGCTCTTATCAGTTATTCTTTATAATAATTTCTGTCTTCCTAGGCCAACATTTTATCTTCCCACTTGTAGAACTCTTCTGGGTGCTGCTGAAGCCAAGCTGCAGCAGATCAAGATTTTGAAATTCCCCAAGCAAACATAAGCAGACATCTCAGCTACCATACTTGATAGCTAGACAAAGAATTATGAATCATAGATTATATTTAGTTACTAGATTTTTTTGCTTGAGACTGCCTTAAATAGAAAGGTCTTTACTTCCAGAAGTATTATTAAATCTCTTCATGGGACAGAATAAGTTCTAAGCTTCAGGGATGAGTTTAACTCAAATTTTGAGCCAAATGCTACTGAAGTGTCACTTTTTTTCCTAACTGGCAATATGTAGAAAATCGGCCAAATGGATAGGGCTCTAAAACATAATCCATAAAGATTTTCTATTTTGGCTTTCTAATATATGTAAGACCTATTTTAGAGCAATTTGTAAGACAAAAGAAGAAGAGCCCGTTGTCCCACAATCCCTGCTTTTAGCAGCTGTAACCTCCCTACATGTGGACAGGGAGATTTTTTTGTGTTTTATTAGTTTGGTAAAAGGGATCACCAACATCTGGCATGGTTAACCCTGGGATACAAAGAAAACAATTTCTTATTATAAAAATAGTGGTCAATAAGTGCTTTGACGAGAATAAATCTGGCAAGCACAAGCTCAACATGTGAGTAAAACCCCCAAAGAGTTTTGGATTAGCTTTGAAATAACTCAGCTAATCCCACATGCTGCTGGAATTGTTTGGACTGGTGCTCCTGTCTCAGCAGCTTAAAGCTTTCAGGACAGTTAAAAAAACCTGCCAGACCAGTAAATAAATGATCAATAAATCAAAAAGCCCCCCAGGATGTACCTTCAGTAGCAGGGGTTGGGAAGAGGAGCTGCAGGGGGGAGAGATGCTCAGCACTGGAAAGCATGAATTCAGAGAAGGATTTCAGGGATTTTGTGGCCTGGTTGCACCCTGGGGTGCCTTGGGCTGGCCGAGCACACAGGCATGGGTGTGGAGACTGAGGCTGGGGACAGATTTTTCCATGGAAAGCAAATAGCTAGTAATTCTTCTGAATTACATTCATGACATAATTGGCAATTTCAGCTACTTCTTACTTCAGTCAGGGCAACTCCCTAGAGCATCATGTTGTCTCAAAGGATAGTTTCTATCAGTCTTAAATACAGTGTAAATTAATAGGTAAGATATATTTCTTATGACCAGAGAGGGAGTATTTTCCAATTAATTAACACATAATGAGATTCACATGTAAAATCTGGGTCTGAAAATTAATATTTTCATTTCAAGCTCCCTCAGAGAACTATGACTGGGATGTTTTTAGTCTGCACACCATGTAACTGAACAGATCATCAGTGACTGGAGGCAAAGGCTGCCAAAATACACAGCATCTGTAATAACTGGAAAGTATACTGATGAGGGAAGTGCTGGAGGCAGCACTGCGTTCTGCCTGAAGGGAATAATCATGTTTGCAAGTAGAAATCTTCTGTTGTTCTTCTGTATGAACTCTACAATATAGTCAATCAAAAGTCGCAGTACCCGCTGGAAATTCTAGAGGATAATGTGAACATGTCTGAGTGAAAACCATCCTTTGAGCAGAGTTGTTGAGAATTTAGCAATCATATGTCAGGCTTTTCTTGAGATTTTTTTTACACTCTCAGTGATGTCTGATCTGTTTACAGTTCATAAGCTGGTTGAAGCTTTCCTTTTTAAGAGGAGAAAATCATCCAACAAAAGTTCCCCTAAATAAGTTAAAGGACACATCAGTAAATTTGGTTATCATGGAGTAAGGATGTTGTACTGGTCCTCAAGTCAAGCTTAACAGAACTTGTCGTGTCAGCAAGGAGATATCCCAGCATCTTAAGTGATGCAGCTGCAGTACAGGATCCCAAGGACCTCAGTGTTATCCTGCAGTGCCACCAGGAGGAAAACAACAAAATGCCTCTGTAAAACAAACAGAAATCAACAGGTTTTTAGAAGGAATATCAAAGTAACAACTTCCAAAACTCAGCTCAGCAGCACAGGCTGCTAAAATTACCTCTTAATTCATCCCACAACTTACATTTTCTACTGGCCACTGTAGCTCCTCCTTGGTCTCTGTCAAATTCATGAGTTGTCTTACAACTGGCTTAATCTGAACGTTGTCTAAACAGGATGTTCCACAAACCAGATTGTGAGCATTGCAAGGTGAAGGTATTTATAGCAAGCAGGAACACAGCTGTAAAAAGGGCCTGTATGTATACCATAGTATGAAAGCCAAAGAGCAATATACCCCATAATCGCATTGTGAATCCCCTTGCAGAACCCCACTTTATCTGTAATGGTTGGAATGCTGCTGAATCTAGCAAATCAGGAAAAAAATCTAACCATCAATCAATCAATTAATAAAAAGTGAAGGGCTCCAGAGCTCATGAGCTGGTGTCCAAGGCAGTGCAGGAGGTATGAGACAGGACTGAAGATTTCGGTCTCTGCTTTTGGATTGTGCCTCGATGCCCCCAGCGTGACCCCTCCTGGATACAGCCTGGGGCACAGGCTGACCCTGCCCCTCCAGTCAGCTCAAACTCGCAGTGTCCCAACACACTCCTCCACAAAGCTTTCTGATGTTACAGCCCTCAGAACAAGGCTTCACTGGATACAACATTTCACCAAACTCCTGGGGTTTTTTTCTTTTTAACTGGTGTATTTTGCACAGGGAAATATTTTTACTTTTATTTATCTTAGACTTTTTTCTGTATCATCCTGTTCTGTAATGGGAGCCCCCTTCAGCACTGCCTATTCATCACACAGCTACAGTGAGAGAGGGCAGCATTAATATCAGATCTAGAAGTTATTTATGATATCTATAAAATTCATTCAAACAGCTGCATCAGGATCGTTCTCACCCTCAGATGTACGTTGACTTTTCACACTAGTGACATGCTAGTAGCACTCCTTGGTCTCCAACTTCCTCATGAGGGGAAAGAAGGTGCAGACACTGATCCGTTCTCTGTGGTGACCAGTGACAGGACCTGAGGGAATGGCCTGAAGTTATATTGTGGGACAGGACCTGAGATATTAGGAAAAGGTTCTTCACCCAGAGGGTGGGTGGGCCCTGGAAGAGGCTCCCCAGGGAAGTGGTCACAGCACCAAGCCTGGCAGAGTTCAAGAAGCATTTGGACAATGTTCTCAGGCACATGGTGTGACTCTTGGGGCTGGTTCTGTGCAGGACCAGGAGCTGGACTTTGATCCTGGTGGATCCCTGCCAACTCACGATATTCTATGAATCCATGATCTCTACCTTCTCTCAGGTAGTCTACTTGCCAGCTGGTTACCATAGGGTAGCAAGCATTTTTTTGGACATTCCCTCCTGTGGGTCTCAATGTACAGTTTTTGGATACTGGCTGTGTTTCTTTAACTGTGCTTTCTTTAACCAGCTTGCTTCCCGCTCTAATACTGAGCAGATGTATTTGTGAAATAGCAGTGAAATGCTAAATATCAGCATAATACTTAACTGAAAATCAAGGAAAAGTGTTTCCTGCCTTGTTGCATTTGTTTCCTGTTCTTTATGCATATGCTTTTTAAGAATTACAAGTAATTTGTAAGCACTGGGCTTAAGCTATGCACAGGTGCTACAGGCAGCACAGACCCCACTTTACTACTTCCAAGTAGGAAAAAACATTTTGGATCCTGTTCTCACATTGCCTATAATCACTTTTTTTGCCATTTTTAACAGCAGATACCTGCTGGCTGTCAGAGATTAGAAGTTTGTGTAACAGAAAAAGGAACTGTGCCCATACCAGGATTAACCTTTTAGCTCTGCCTGCCAAGGAAATGAGAGCTCATTATTCAGCAAGCAATAGGCACAGTGGCTGTACAGGGACAGAGAGAGAAGAGGGCCTTTTGGACCCATGAACCACAGTGTGCTTTAACCAGGACACAGCACTGGAAGGAGGGCAAACTCATAGTTAGTCATGCAGTCTAGCAGAACAATTCCTTTCCCACATGATGGAAACAGCACAGACCCAAAAGATAGTTTAGCCATCCTTCTATAAAATGAGACTATAAAGAGATGTTTTGTGTGGCGCTACTCAGAATGATAAGCAGAACTTTCATAATACCACTGTTCCTCTGGAAGGAAAGGGAGAACATGAAGAGTCATAAAGGGCGAGTTGGGCACCATCCAGCACTGCTGATGGTCAGGCTGGGGCTCTCTGGGCTGCGGAAGGGAGCAAATGCAAAGCATGAATGCAAAGCATGAATGCAAAGCAGCAGCAGGGACCAACAAGACATGGAGGAGCTGAAGGTAAAACACGCAGGTGCAAAACGTGCAAAGCTTACATTTTCAGGATTGTAGGATAATTCAGATAGGAGAAGACCACAGAAACTATCCAGTCCATTCAGGATTCCCTCTCAAAGGAGAGTCAACTACAAGGTCAGATTGCATTACTCAAGCTTCTATACTCCTGCATACAGGCAAATACCCTAGGAAAGTGTCTCATCCTCAAACCTGGCCCTCTTGAACAGTCCAAAGCTCCCGAGGGCAGTCGGGGGAGAGGTCAGGCAGGTATTAAATACAGAATGTGCTAACTGGCAGCAGAAAGTATGAAGCACTCCAGCTGTATGCAGAAAACCCACTGTGAAGGTGTTCCCTTGATGAGGTGCTCCTGACAAAGCATTTTGGAGTTCAGCCATTCAGGCACATTACAAAAGTGTAAAATCAAAAGGGATTGTCCTGTCTTCAGTCAGGTTAGGATCTCCCCACTACTGACTTATAACTAGCATGGGACATGCACATTCCTCATACCAGCGGTTTCTTACCTTACGCTCATCTTAGAGACAATACTCCTACATACACAATTATATATTTAAAAGGCAGAGGACTAGGTGGTCCAGCTGAACATGTATACTTAAGCTCTGTTTAACTGCAAAAGCCATAGGAAACCTGCTAAAGTTTTTGGTGCATTTATATGCTGCAATAGCTTTCTCAGTCTCTCCTGGGCCCAGACATCTAGCACAAATATGTTTGGCTAGTAAGACACACCAAATTTTTTCCAACCATGCTGTCATATTTTTTTTCATACTGTTAAACATTTGTAATAGTTTCCTCCTTTTGCCCTGATGTCAGGAATAAAATTCCTAAATGCTGCATGTAAGAGAAACTCATGCTCCCTCCACTTCTTTGAGGCTCACAAGGACAGAGAGTTTCAGGGTGGCAGCTCACCACCAGTACCTATGGATCTTTTAGAAAGCCTTTGCTTTTATAATATTCATAAACCCTACAACTCTGACTCACGAAACAAAACAAACAAAAAATAATTCAGCAATATGGAAACTCTGCTGCAGGACTGACCAGTGTGGCAAAGACCAGATGAAACCAGAGAGCCACCACACATCTGTAAGGCTCTTGGTATTGCTAACACTCCTTGAACCAGAAGTGCTGGCCAAGGCATGGACTGGCACAACTGGGAATTTTCTGCAATTACAATAGGCTTATATGAAATAATCAAGGCTCTGTGAATCTAGCTTGTTCTCCTGGAGACAGTACTAGTAGTTGTACAATTACTAATGAGACTCAAACGCTGCTTTTGTATAGTTTTAAAGAAGAAGATAGAGCTGATACATGAGGCTTCTCCCACTGGGAACAGTATGAATTCGTGAATATTCAGATCTACATTTGATAAGACAATTTCTGTGTTTGATAAGCAATTTCTGCATTTAGACATCATGATGCTTATCCAAAAAGAAGACACATCAGTGCCTTTTGGGAAGTATTTTCTTGAATGAGTCTGAACAAGACATACGAAATGCAGCTTTGGAAGCTGGCAAAGATAAAGGGCATAGAGCCCAAGCTGGCTGACAGGGAAATAGTTTAAAAGCAGGATGCTGTTGATTAGACTGAAAAATGATGTTTTAATCTGGGTAAACAGACACCACCCATTCTCTGAAAAAAAACCTGAGTAACATTGAACAGGAATAGGAACAAAGGCTTCATTGTCCCCTGGGAAGCACTGCCAGCTTCTGAATAGCAGAGTTTGTTTTTCTAAATGGTGTTTGAAAATTTGGTTCAGACATGATTACCCTACCTGTCCTTGAAACACTAACCATATTTCAGCTATGATTTCAACAGAGCCTACAGCGGAATATGTGAAACCTGCTATTTTGAATGGTAAATGTTCAAATGCTGGTGAAACACTCTCCTGTGCTGGGAAAAATTTCAGGTCCTTAGGTATGATTTTCATTTAATTTAGGATTAATCCCTGCAGAGTGCTCATCTGGATTACAAATCTAGGAAGGATATAGGCTCCAGTTTACAGCCACATCCTCCACTTGAGACATAGTCAGAGAACAGACATTTACCAGTACTCCCACATTCAGAGTAACTAGATTGAATAAAACACTCATTTTAAAAATTAATTAAAGAAATATCTATTTGTTTTGATTTCTGCCAAGTACTCACTTGGCCTTAAGTTAACATTTGTGTTAAATCTTATGCTCTCCATCTCCAGGGACAGGAAGCAGGAAGACAGCACTTAATAGCACATTTGGGTGATTCCCAGTTAAGAACTCATGTGGGACAGTGAAATAAAAAATCCAACAAAAATCATGGTTCAAGGTTTTCAAGCTGCAGGGTACTAATGCACATTAATTCCTAAGTCTTTTTTATCAGTTCTCAGACAGAAGAGGAAGAGTCAAAACCTTGACTCCCTGAAACCATGCAGGATCCAGATCTGTTGGGGAACACTGAAAGCACAGGGTGGAACTGGGAAGCAGCAGCACCAGAAGGCTGATTTGGTTCTTTAGGTGATTGAAACTATTGACAAAGCTCCTTTCCTTGCAGTCAGTTAGAATTTTATCCTAGAAGTGGAAAGGGATGAGAAGGTGGCAAGGAGTTGCTGAAGTCGGGTTAGAAATTCAAAGAAGCAAACCAGCCTTTTTGACTTCAAGATGCCAAAGTGGTGGGTTCACAGACATCAGTCTGGTTTTGTACAACTGAAGAACAGTACTACAAACTGTAAAACAGACTTTAAATGAAAGGAAATAAGCAAGCTGCTCACATTAACTTTTTGTTTAATAAACATCCCTGTGAAACTCCCACCTCTGTTCTGATATGAATTTGAAACTCCAAGTAGTAGTAGTATTATTACCGGTACAGTAGTAATAATTACAGTAGTATAATACTACTGGACAGTAGTATTGCCAAGTAGTCATCTTTGCAAAAGACTGTTCACTTCTGTGCAAAAGTGAAAAAGATAGTGGCTTCAGCAACACTCAGAAGACAGTTGGACAGCTCATGTTCCTTTTCAGACAAGATTGCTACAAATAATTCCCCCTTATCCAAGGAAAAGATTTTTCATGCTTCTTTAGCACAACTGGCTGCTGGAGTCTCGAGCCAGTCCACCTATCCATCCTACCAAACTGCAAAGTATTTTAGCACTAAATGATAAAACCTGGTTCCAACTCTTGCTCGGGAAGTGATTGGCTTTAGGCTGACTTTAAAACCTGTTGTAAGCCAGTAAGTTTACTGCTGACAGGTCTGTCTGTGGGATCATACATGGCCTTCAGCTCCAGCTGGTACCATGTACTCTCAAACAGCACTTCACAGATCAGGTGGTGGAACTATTGGCAGAAAAAAGAAACTTAAAAGAAGGGAAAAAGATGGAAAGGTTTAAAAGACAAACCACACCTCCAAAGAAGGGAACACCTTAGCTATGGCAAAAGGATTGACACTTTCTTATCCCCACAAGTGTGTAACAGAACTGGATGATGCTTTGGTCAGTACAGTGCAGGCTCCAGCACTCAAGGCTTCAGCCTCCCTAAATAAAACAAAGCTTACAGAAGAGCATTTCTGGGAGAGGAAGGAAAAAAGAGGCTGTACTTGTCTTGTAGTTTTGCAACAAAGGAGGATTGTTATACACAACAGAACAGGGGGCTGAAGAAGTCTGAAAAGAGTTAAAAGGAGAGTGTGTGGGTCACAGCTCAAAACCACATCAGGTACAAATTCCAATGTTAACAAAAACATACACAGAATTAGTCTCCCTGCAACGTTCTTTTTACTAACCAGTGACAAAAGCACCTTTACAGTTTATTTTTATTGGCATTTTAAGAAGTCTTGCAGGACTATATATTAGAAAACCGAAAAAATGAAGATCTCAGGCTGTATTTCTGAATTAAATAACCACTCTTCCTTTAAAAATGCCAAATATCACCCTAACCTAGAGATCCCACGATCCATCTGTTTTCCTAAGTCTGTGTTAAATTTCTTTACATGTGGAACAATGAAAATGTTCACTGCAGAACTCTGATTTTCTCACTTACTCCTCATGTTGTCAGAAAAAGCTCTTCACCATCGCATTTCAGGAATTCATGGAAGGGTTTAATTAAGGTGAAACACTGTCAGAAAGACAGGCTGCTAAACATTCAGGAGCAAGAGCTGGAATGAGCAATACACAGGCTTATCTTCCATGTAGCTTAGAACAAACCTAGTTCCTGGGTGTAAAATGTTTACACACTTTTTAGTTGGCACTAGTGCACAGGGAAGAGCTCTAGGAAAATTCCCTTGAGCCAGTGAAGCTTTCTGTGAGCTGGCTACAAGAGCTTACAATCATTTATGGTTATTTCACTGTGCCTACAACTTCTGGTAATCAAATGCGTGAGTCTGTTATATTTTAATATTAAAAAAAAAGTGGAAAAGCAAGCAAAGCAAACCCACACTTATGAAACAGTTTTTCTTCAGAGTAGCAGCTGTAGCTTTTGCTTTGCTCCAGCACTCGCGTTGCCCTGCAATGTCCTGGATGTGGTCTGATCCTGACAGTTTGAAAGTTACAGCAGCACCACATAAAAGCATAACCTTGATGCCTTAGGTTTTAATTTCTNACTGTGCCTGAAACTTGAGAGGAGCTTTTATGGTCTGTTCAAGTGGCTCCTGTTCCCTTAAATATGCCAGCTTTCGAGCTCAGTTAAACTGGTTGTCACCCGTTTCTGCACTTTGAAATGAAACAGTTAATTAATCCAGGTTAATGGTATTAGCAGGGTCTATTACAGTACTTAAGGTAAGGACACACAGCTGTACTGAGCTTGTGCCAACGCCTTGTCCAACAACCAGCATTCCAGACCTAAAGACACCTCCCAGCTGCCTAAGTCCCAGCATTTTTACTGCTGAATGCAGTTCTGAACAAACATCTAGGTTAGAAAGCACAACTTTTAAATCTTAACAGGAGGTTTTTTTCAGAAATAAGAGGTTCACTGAAAGAATAAATCCTTTTTTTAAAAAAAAAAGGTGGTTAATTTTGGACAGTCTTGCTTTATTTTTGAGGTACCAGTTGTAGTCAGTTCACTCAGGAATCTGTAATAATAGGGAGACACTGAAGAATCAAGACAATGCAGAAACAACTGCCCGCTTCTGTGAATCTGAATCTGGTACTAGCACTTAATTCATTTTACACTTTAAAAATCTACTATCTTGGTTTTCTGGGTAGCTTGCTATTTGTTAATAGCATAAACATAGAATCACAGAATTATACAAAGTGAGAGAAGCTTTTTGAATTTCCTGTACCCACCCAAGAGAAAAAGTAAGAACATTTTTATTAGACTAAACTGTGCTGCTATGCAACACCACTAGCATGCAGGAGGGGTAAATAAAGACAGACGTGAACTATGCATGAGATAACTTATTTTATTTATTCAATTCTCAACTTAATTTTGATGCTAAAAATTGGTCAAAGGCACTTCAAAGAAGGTATTTAAGAAACAAATCCTTATGGTGACCACTCAGACAAATCACCAACTTTCATCTGCCATAAGGAACACAACTACCTATAATTGCAAAGTGAAACATTCACAGGTTTTAAAGGGAGCACACTGTCCAGCAGCAGTATTCAATTTTTTTAGATTATTAATAACATTTGTTGAGTCTTTTAAATACAATATGGTAAAACAAAGCAATTTACATTTTCAGAGTTCCACAGATGATTTCTTGACAGAAAAAGGACAAAACTGCCTTTCCCAGTGGTCCTGTATCGAGGGGTCTATTTTTATCTGTGCGTGCACTATCAGCATCAGTAGCAGGTACAGCAGAGAAATAACCTACACTTTTCTGTCATACAAAGACAAAACACCCTGCTCAGAAAACAAAACATTTATAAGGTCTATCAGCTACTCACTGAAATTTATACTTCTGGAAGCACAACAGAACAAATGGCAACAGGTGAAGAAAAAGTGATTTTTAATATACACCCCCACCAAAGCAAATAAAGTGTCCTTAAAGGCAAAAGTACTGTGAAAAGAGCTTCCACAAAATGAGACATGGTGCAAACATCAACAGCTTGTAACCTTTTAATAACACAAATACAGACTGCAAAAATGAATTGGGAGTGAAAGAAGATTAAAATTGGTCTTTTTCTGCAAAAAAAGATCAATACTCTCTTCTGCAAACAAAGACTCTCTGATTAGGACCAGTGATCAGAAGGTAACTTCTCAGCATTCTCAATCTTTCTGAAGTGAAACCACTTAACACAAGGTTGAAATGTTACTCTCACACTAGTGGACATTCCCACCACTACCTAGTAATTTCAAGAAAATAGTCAAAATTTTTAGATGGGTCATTTAAATCACTATGATGCCAATGGAAGCTTTTAGGTTTTATAAAATTAAGAAACCTCTTCTAGAAATCAAACCAAATCACAGAGCAATAATCTGCATGGCCTAAGTAAGCCCACGTTGCTGTGCTTCAGAAAGTCTCTCCATCTGAAATACAGTCTCCTTGGGCTGCAAAAATTCTCAAACTCAATAAATACTTTCTCAAAGCACAAAGACCTGAGAGTGAAATAGCAGACTACTAATAGTAGTGTAATTCTGTACATGAAAATTATACTAACTGTTCACATTTCAACCTTATGCACTGAGGCTTCTGAAGGCAGTGAGATAGAAACCAATTATTCCAGAGGTATCAGCTCATGGTTATGGCAACATAATTCAACAGAGAACAACAGGTCTCTGTTATAATCACTGAATGTAAAACCTGATACTTTTCTAGCTTGTCTGGAAAGAAAAAAAAAAAAATCTTTGCAGTGCTGTTATAAAGGCAAAAGAAATAGATTCAGAGACCTATGCACAAGGACACTTTAAAACAAAGAATGGACGTTTGAAGAAAAGGCTACTCGTTTCTCCAGACAGGCCACCCATTTATCACAAGGTAGTATATCCTTAGCCTTATTTCCTTCAGAAAGGGAACTTGCTCCTTTACTTTTCCAGTCTCTCTGAGGTCATTTTGTGGAAAGGGATATTCCTGCCTGCTCTGCTAAACCCAGAAGCCCCAGCTGGGCACCAGATAAGAACTAGAACTGCTGCTGAAAAAAGGCTTCGCCCTGAGCTCAGCAGTGGCTGGTTTACCTTGCTAGCCCAGCAAACAACCTGTGTGGAGCTCAAACATCCTGTTTCCTCCTGTCCACCTGAGACTTATGCTGAATGAAACTGGAAAGCCAGAGACAGGATAGTCAGGACAGTAAGGAACATGAAGAGGAAATGATTTTGCTTCACAGGACAGCACAGGGCAAACATACGACACAAATCTGCAGAAAATATGCAGGATTAGTTCTGCCTGTTGTGGTAGAAAATCTTTAAATCCCCATGGATGAACTGAAGAAGGAAGCAGAAATAAAGGGACTGTACAGTAGTTCAGCAAATCTTCTACATGGGCTGAATTTACAGACAGACTAGGTTGGGACCTCAATTTCATTTTATAACTTCTTACAGTATTCCTGAATATTTTAACTGCTTGTTTGAACAATGCCACTGGAGTTATCAACTCCATATGGATTTCACAATATGATTGGTTTGTGCTGCATGTGGGATAAGCACTTAGCTCATAGAAGGAAGCACCTTTCAGCATGGTAACACCCACTGTCCTCTGGACAGGCATCTCTCTGACTACAGCAAACTGGAGACTTTTTCCTTTCTTAAACCAGTGCGGTTATAATGTTCTACTTAAGTCAATTAATGTCAAATAAAGCTCGTGTCCCTATCAGTACTTCAGAAGTAGTGCTGCTCATAAAGACCAACAGATTTAACCCTGCAGGAACTATTTAACCAATACTTGATAGATGAACTTGGCCTACATTCAGGCAGAGAAGGTGGGTGCAGCATTTCAACACCATGAGCTGTTTCAGTAATTAACACCATGCTGCAGAGCAATGGTCAGAAAGAAAGTAATGACTTTACTGCTGGACATCAGAGAGAACTCCAATTTGTACCAGAACTATCTTTGGGGAAAAAAATCCAGTACTTTATGGTAACATCATCTTCCAGGAACATCCTGAAGGACCAGCAGTAGTAAATAAGGCTGTCTGCTACCACTATGTGCCCTTTTCAAAGTAATGACTGGAGGTAATTAGGTTATGTCCAAATTCATCAATATGATGAAGGTGAAAAGTAACAAACAGATGAGGAAACTTTTGTTCAAGTGTGGAATAAAACCACACTACATGCCATGTTTAATCCCATTTCCCATACTGCTATTCACTCAGTTTAAAAAGGAGAAAACCAGAAAGTTTTATATTAACTCTATAAAACATATATTTGGCCTCTGAAAAAAAAATCAGTAATTAAAATACCTATTTTGTCCCACATCAAGGAAGTGTTTCCAGTTAAAAGGCAGAGATACTTATGAAGTAGTGGAGAAAGTCAATGCACTTTCAAAGATTCCAATATTCAGGCTTGCTTACCTGAATAACTACGTCATTCAGCTTCAAAAACAGCGAAAAAAGGATCATTTAAAACTTTGTAGTGAAAAAGGTAACAAGAAGCAGATACAGAAAAAAAAATTTTTAAGTGGAAGAAAAACTATTCAGAAAAGTGAAATTGAGTACTTCAACCAAATAAGCTGGCTTTGATGGAGTTTTAAAATAGGACATTTCTGTATCTGAAAATTTTAACCTCTAGTGAGAATTAAAATGGAAACAAACTAATTGGAATAGTGGCTGAAACCAAGTTGTTACAATGCAACTTCACTAAAATACTATTCTTCCTGGTTTATGTGGCAGGTGGGATGGAACACAGACTTCTATTTTCAAAAGCATCGACCTTATGCTGACAAATGCTAAGATGAATTTTTATATCCATTCAACCAAAAGGATAAGTTAAGACAAGGAAAAAAAAAAGCCACAGACAAATATATAAGCAGCTTGCATGACCTCAGCTATTTAAACAACACTGTTTCTCTCCAAAAGAGTATTTGTCACCAAAAACTTCATATTGTTTTGCACAACAGAATTTAAAACTTTTTAAGTAATTCATAGCAGTGAATTCCGTTTCTGAAGCAATTCAGATTAATCTCGTGGGTGAAATTCTGCCACTCTGTTGTTAAGGCAAAGCAGACTGGAGACTAATTCCGTGTCTCTGCCTTACTTTTAGGGCAAGGTACACAAAGTAACTTCAAGATGTTGAGAATACTTAAGAAAGCCATCATGAAGTGTTTGACTGGGCAGCATCCAATTTCTAATACGAGAACTGACTTAATAGAAAGGAAATAGAGGAGAACAGAAAAAGGAACAGAAATACAGTATGATCATGTGTCAACCTGTCCAATATGGTTTTTATACAAATTCTTCCAGATATTATTGTACCACAGCAACTTCCAATTTCACAGCTTTAGGGCCCCAAATCTTCATGAGCAGGCTGCAAGGTCACACTAACCCAAGCAGAGCCAGCACCAGACTCTGTTGTACAGAGGGTGACAAGAAGTGCTGCCAACTTGATTTTTGAAACAAGAATCGCCAGGACTAATTTCAGTCCACAAGCTTCATGCACAAGTTTGAGGGGACTCTTACTCATTGTAGTGGCTTCTTTTTGGTTTTTTCAAAATCCAATTAGCTCTCAGAAATTTTTTGCTTTAGCTTTTGATTATCCTCCAGTGCTTCATTTTTGCTCTGGTCTTCTGGATTCTTTGACAAATCAGGATTGTATCTATACAAATACCCATATGGACGAAGATGATAAATCAAATATTCCAAATGATACATAGTCACGGAGTCAACATAGTGGAATGAAACTGCTAGATCGGAGCAGCATCCAGGACCCTGAAACACAAAACAAAGCAAAACAATCAGCAAGAATTGCAAAGCATGCCCTGGATTAAATATCCCGGGAGAATTCAAAGAAATACTTGATTTAATGGTAAGAAATTCACTACCACTAGTCCTACATATACTTCAAAAGTTAATGTTAGGCAAGCAAAATGTACCAGACATATCTGCCAAGGCATCTTTCCAAAATAAAGCTGACAAAGTCTTTTGCTTCTGTGATCAAGCCAATGAAAAAACTAGCTGCCCTCATTAACATCAGAGGTTTTCTGCTTTTCCATGCTTAATTTTTGATGCTGGCGTTTAAACAGCACCAAGAAGCAGTAAGCAGGCCCAACCGAGTTACATTTATATATGAAACAATACACATCTCTTACTTACGTCAGCATCCAGACAGAATGTATAAGCAAAACGTGTGCGTACCTGCACCTGTGTGTGTTGACACATTATAGAGTTTGGCAGTATTGTCACTATCTAACTTCCTACTTACAGAAAGTTGTAACAAGCAATTGCAAAATTTTGTTTTAAATGTATTGATTTCATTGACATTATTAAGAGCTATAGGATCATTGCTAACACATTCGTCACAACTTATATTTTATAGCTCAAATTCAGCTTTGAGAACACTTTTCTGGAGCACAGTTTTGGGGTTTCTTTTTTTGGCAGCTTTGATTGCAGAGCTGCTAATATTTCCACTTCAACTGGAACTAAGATTAAATATTTTAAGACGCCAAAGAGAACAATTGTTATATAACTGTCATTCTTCCAATCCTTACTAAGTTTGATCAATATAGGTTGATTTTGATCTCAGATGAAGTATTCTTTATCCAAGCACAGGTATGACAGGACAGGATCAAAGAGGCAATTTCCATTAGGAATCAGTTACAGATGGAACTGTCCACAGCTCAGCCACCCATGCACTGCAGCCACAGCTAAAGCTGCTGCCTCCTGACACACTAAATACAGTATCACACAGCTGGTTTAAGCTACAGAAATGCTTTAGCTGCTGAATACAAGTATAAAAATAGATTGCTGCTTTACAATGAAAAAATCTACTGAAGAACTAGACTCTCTTTTTTTCAGCTTTAATACATAAAAAATTCCAAATCCTGTTCTTCAATTCTTCCACCTAATGCTAATTCACACATCACACACTCACACATATCATAAGATGCATTTGACAAAATGGATACCAGGTTCCTAAGGACTTACCTCTACAGCAGGATAGTAATTGTAATTCCAGTACCAGAATGTTTTTGGTAGGTATCCTCTGATTAAGTGATGTTCTGGAACAAAGGGATGAAAGGTTTCTCTACCACTTGTATCCCTAGAATCTCCTGCTTCCACATTGATGATCTCCATGCATTTTCCTAGTGCCAGATCTTCAATAGAGGAACTGTGAGAGCATTTGTTCGTTTTAAATGCAGCAACAAATCTCTTCAGAGCTTCTTTGCTCAGAACATACCCTGCTCCTCCACTCATGTAGCCCTGCTTCACATACGGCTTAAACCTTCTTCCAAAGTATATTGGTTGTTCAGGACTGTATTTTGAAAGGAGCCATCTCAAATTGTCCAATATAACATATGTATCGTCATCTGCTTTCATAAACCAATCAGCATCATCAAAAAAATGATCATATACATATTGAAAAGCTTTAATAGTCTTCCAGTACAGTTGGTCCCTGCCTTCTTTGGTTTCTAGGCCCACAGTTGGGAAGTCTTTATTTTCCTCAGAGCTCATAAAAAGTACTTTATTACAGCGTTGGGCCCAAGTGGCCTTAACATGCTTGGCTTTCTTTTCTAGATTTTGAGGTCCAGTCATGACCCAACACAGTATTTTCACCTTGTGATACAGTCCTTCTGCAATATTTTTATCCTCATCTAAAAAAAGAGGAAAGTTGTAAAACCATATTAGACATGATTGCCAAACTAAGAGCAACCTCCCCCCTCCTCAGATATTCTGTTTCTAGATCAGAAAAGACATGCAGACAGAAAAGAGGCTTTTGCTTCCAAATGTACCAGTTAATGAACTCCATGCTAGATTCTGGAAGGAAACAAACAGGACTCTCAAAGACTAAAATTCTTAAATCTATTTCAATTTCACAAGATAAAGGAGAGTGTAAGAGTCATATCAAAATGGGTGTCTGTTCAGGCAAGTGTGGCTTCAGCAAACCTTGATCTGTACATAAAAACTGCTCAGAGGCAACCTCTTTACGGTCTTGGAAGACTAATGAAAATTTAAAAACAGAATATTTTTGCCACTCAAAATGAATACAACTTAATGATTGCAACACAGAAAGGCCAAAAAGCTAATAAGCTCTTTTATACATATTCATGTTAACTAACAAAACCTAATGAATATTTCTAAAACAGGAACGTATGTTTTAATAATAAAGCCAACTGTAAGCCAGAAATAATGTAACAGATTAAATAACTTAGAATACTATGAAACTACTATTACTGTTGAACTAACATGTTTTTATTTCCCAGCAATCCAGCAGAATAAACACAGTTATCTGAGGTGTGTAACAATGTTTTTCAAGCTACCAAAGCATTCACTGGTCTCGAAGACACATTTTCACTTGATACATACAGAAAGATTTTAACTCATGTAAAAGAATATTTAATGGAGAGTGAAATCCATGTAACTGGTACTAAAATATTCCTGCTTACACTTTATGCAAGTATATATCAGATTTCTTTGTAACAATGTTGTGCAATTACATGTGAAACACAAACTCATCTTACAAAGTTTGGAGTTTAAATACATCTAAATAACAAATTACTTGCTAACATCTTCGGTAAATGCATTGCAGTGCAATTTTCTCATCCAAGCTGTCCCTACTCAAACACTCTCTGTATTTGGGATTTAGAATGAGCTCATTTAATGAAATACATCAAGCATAAAACTATTCCTGAAGTATCTGAAGGGTCTACCTTCTCTGGAAAAACAAAAATAATCAGAGTGCAAGAGAATTTCTCTGGCTTTGACTGCAAACAGCAATCTGTGCCTGGACTGCTGCATAATCAGCTTGGCAAA
Organism: Platysteira castanea; assembly: GCA_013397175.1. NCBI lineage: Eukaryota > Metazoa > Chordata > Aves > Passeriformes > Platysteira > Platysteira castanea. The sequence goes on along the minus strand of VYXC01010733.1, from coordinate 202,832 downwards.
TCATGCCAACAGTGACTCCCTTTGCCCCCCTGCTCCAACTCTGTGTTTTACTAATCGTACCAACAAGTGGGGTCTTTTAAATTTTATTTTAGCTTTATCTTAGAGGCTAGATAAAAAATTAGAAGTGGTCCAAAATTAGCTTCTTAAAGCTAAAAAGCAATCCAGCTACATCTACAATGCCAGCAAAGATACCTGCTTAGGAAAACTGACATTTGGTGTCAATATTTCATTTGAGAAATTCCTGCTCCAAACAAGTCTGGATACAGAAGTTGGACAAACAGTTGGACTCTAAGGAAAAAAAAATACTATTGTAATAAAAATGTAAACAAAGAAAACCATCATCCAGTAGACCTCAGGACAAAAAAAATTTAGATGTAACCTGAACACGGGGAAACTGAAAGAAAATGATTCATATAAATTCTTGGCATGAAGAAGCAATGTTTTGCAATGCATGAAAAGGGAGGACATTTGCTAATCAGCCAGGTGTAACAAAATACCTTTATGCTGTCCAGCATCTGCATTGAAATTCATTTGTCCTTGCAGCTGATTGTTGTCAGTATCTGCTGAGTGCTGACCATGTGGATCATTGTGAAGAACATGAGGCTGGGTCTTCACTTGTTCTTCTAGTATAATGCTAAACAGAAGATAGCAGACGAAAAATCCTATTGCTGAGCCAAAAGTGAAGGTTAGAAGGTTCATCAAAGACTTAGAAGAGGCCATCTCCTGAAGGTGAGACACTGTCAAAACCAAATGAAAAATACATTACACTTGACATAAAAATCAAATCTAAAACTATAGGAACAAATGAAGGACTAAATCTCTGAAAGCAGAGAACTCAGTTCTAGCTCAGATTCAGCTCCCCTGGGCTTCCACAGAAGTTTATGTACAAGAGCAATGCAAATATCAATATAAAATTGTACATCCATTAATAGTGACTGTACATAAAAAAACACCTAATTATTATATTTATACAACATTTAAACAAGAATGTATACACTGAAGTAGCTCTATCAAACTGTAATACATGTACACTCTTTTATTCTCTTCAGTCTAATAAACTGCACTTTAAAATATAATACCGAAGTCTTTTATGAAGGTAAAAGATGCTGATCAATGGCAAACTACAGGTCAAGATACAACATGGACACAAGATGCTCTAAAACTCTAGCCAAATGTATATTACAGGAATTCTTAACAGATGTCAATCACAAGCAGATTTTGAAAAGTTTAAAAGCAAATCTACTCCCAAAGTAGGGCAGTTGTCCTTACACTTTTAGGAATTACTGAGGATTGACTTTCAGAAGAAAGTGTAAGATGACATCTAAATTTTCATACAAAATCACTCCCTTTTAAAAGGAAGAGAAGAAAGTACATCAGCGTTAAAGCCTCTCCTACACTTCAGAAACGCTGTATTCCAGTAATAAAAACACATCTTCATATCAGCTACACCCTTGCTCCTCAAAAACTAAAGGACTTGGCCAACCATTTTAATTAAACCAAATCAGCAGCTATGCCTGCATAAAGGGAGTTTTATACATGAAAAACGAGTGTGAATGTTAATATATTAAACACTTGAAAATCAGTTTCAAGTTCTTGAGGGTTTTTCATCTTTGGAAAGAGTTAAGCTATCTTTTAATAACTCATGACTAAACTACAAAAACATTGACTGTTAAATACATATTGAATTGAAGCCAGAGCCTTACAAACAAGTCAGTGATGTTCCCTCCATTAGGATCATTATTAATGACAGTGGGCAGAACCAAATTTAGTTCATTAGGGAGCCAAAAAAAGAAAATTATGGACTGCAAAGAGCATCGATGAAAACCATCGATCAGAGAAGAGCTGCAGCCACCAAAACAACTCATTTAGCCTGCACCCCCTCCTCTCACTGGCTGTACAGTCCATTGGAAACAGGCTGTCCTCAAGCAACTGCATGAATCGCTGTGCAACAACACGCACTCCAAATTCCAGCTTTCTGTCTGTCCTGCTCTCCTGAAGGGAAAGCAAAGGATGGAATGCACGTGTGCATGTTGTTAGGCTGGCACTTTCAGAAATCCACCAGATTTACTGTACGCATGCACATCAAGATCCTTTGAGAGTGAAGCAGCTCTCACATATGGTAATGCTTTTCTTTCCACACTGCTAGAAAAAGGAAAGAAAATTGAAAACACAACTTGAAGCACAAAATGAAAGTCAAGAAACTTACGGGGTGTATAAAACTTACATGATTATAACTGTGGTTGATAAGGAGCTGTAGTTCTTTAATTTGAACAAGCACATGATATAATTTTTTAATAGCACACTGTCTTCCCTCAGCTCAGTATTACATCTTGGTGGAGACAAATGACTGCCTTTAGACATCACATCACAAAGTAAAAAACTGACTGTGCAATCATTTATGACCCAGGCCTTGAAAAAATTACTGGGTTTCCAGCGTTATTTCTATTGTCTTTTATGCCATTAAATTGAAAGGAAGACATGAGTATTTTGATCAAGTGCCTAAAAAAAAGAAAAGGCAAAACCCCCAAAATCTTTTTCAAAAAGCCCATGCATAAAAGCAGCCTATGACAATGATTATCTTTTTGGTTTTGTTTTCCCCATCTGTCACCACAAAGTACCCTTAAAATGTGCAATACACATAAGGAGATGGCCACAATAAAACAATGCCTTCCTTTGGTATATTCAAAGTGGGGAAATATACAAATCCATGCATGTCCACACTGTAGCTACAACACCTAAAAGAGAAGGTCTCTACATTTCTACTTTTCAATATTAGGTGTCTCTCTGCAATACAATTTCAGTTATCTACTCCAACAGCTGTTAAAATTACTCTTGCTTGGAGAGAAAAAAATGAAAATAACTCGAAAATAATTGCTGCTCATTAAACTATGAAATTATATACAACTGAATTCTATAGAAAAAAATTAAATGTGCTGGAAATGCTGAAAAATGAAATAAGTGCATTCATCACACTGGAAATCAGAAGGTGATTTGGCAGTACTTCACACACAAAGAGGATTTCTCAGGGCAGGAAGGTAGCTGTACTTCATATTTGATACAAAATGCCTCTAGCTACAGTTTTCAATCTAAAATAATCTGCTTATCATTCTATCAATTTTATACCAACAGAATGGGTCACTATAAACGTGTGGGTGTATATCCAAATATTTGTAAACTCCAACAGTAAACAGGACCAAAATCTTCATTTTTTAAATGATATCTTGATATTTCACATAAATTGAGTCTTAACTTGACAGCAAAAATAACTGAACACTACAGCATTACACTAGAATGAGAATATGCCTAAAAGGATGGTCAGTTGTCAGATGATAAACACCCCCACTCCTTGCTGATATTCTTTTCTACATATGGATTTATTCAGGGGGAAGACATGCAAAACATTTAAGGCCTGATTGGATGAGGCTTTGAGTAACCTGATCTAATGAAAGGTGTCCCTGCTCATGGCAGGAGGCTGGACTTTAAAAAAGGGTTGGATGATCTTTAAAGGTCCCTTCCAACTCAAACCATTTTGTGATGCTACAAGTCTACAACATTCAGAGAAGGAAAAGGTAAGTGCAAAACCTACCAGGTTACTAAAACATCTCCATTTTTATTCACATTTCTATTTTTACTTCTGGAGTTAAAAACCACACTATTTTAAAAAAACCACCTACAATAAAAGGCTAGGTTTGAATTTAATTTATGCTCCACTGCTCTATCATGGAAGCTTAAACAAATACAGATATTTAGATATTCATGTAGGTAGCCCTATTCACATCAATCAAACCAATGAATGTTTTCAAATTCCAATGCAACGCAACATAACAGTCATTGAGGATTTGGTTCTAAATTTAAGTTTCACGAGTCGACAATTTCTACATCTTCAAGCTTACAGAAATACTAATTTTTCTGTGTTGGGGGCTGCTGAACCTGGCAGCCCACTGATGACAAGGCTGCTGCAACTCCATGTGCTCAGATCCAGCCAGGCTGAGGATGTATTCCCATAGCTATGCATGCAAAGATGCATATACACATGGCTGACCATACAGATCAGCACAGATAAAAACAAGTGTTCATGCAGACACAAACATGGCCTGGCCTTACGCTGCTCCTCCCCATAGCTGACCAGAACAAAGGTCTGCTAGTGGGGAATATACACGTACACACAATGTGGATCCCTCTGTAACAGGCCTCAGACCCTCAACCTACTCAGGAACCAACCCTGAATCCTCAGACTCCCCAGAGCCTCACTCTCTTGTTAAACTGAATACTCTTTGATCTCACTAGTACCTGTCTCACATTTACAGCTGCCCCAAAACCTGGCTCCCCAGCCTCTTAGTCCTACTCACTAGGAACCACACACGGACATCCTTGCCAAGACCATACTCACGCACTCCAGTCTCCCCAGTTACGGGCAGCGCAGACACACAAGCCTCTGTGGCTTACAGTCCCCACTCCAGCTGCTGGGCATTTAGGCCCTCGCTCACTCCAGTCCCTCCAGCTGCTGGCACACCAGACACAGAGGTCCCTACAACTTACTGTGCATTTCCAGTTGCTGGCACTTAGAGCTCAGTATGCACACGAGAATACAGCACAGAGTCCGCTCGCACAGCAAAACAGTTAGAAAGGCACCTTAATGAGAAAAGAGGACAGGCTGTGGCAATCTGGCCCAGGACACAGTCAAACATACTGACCAGCCACTTGTTTCTAACTGGCCAGGCCCTTTATTTCATCCTTTTATTTTCCCACACTTGTTCCTCCTCAAACCACCTTCCTTTAGTCCCTCCTCCCAGGAGCACCCCATAAATTTTGTACAGTCGTAAGACGCTTTTCTCCTGCATGCCATATGCCCCATATTTTCTAGGTAGTTACCTCCCTCGACCTTGTGAGCTGTTCCAGACAGCCCTCCTGGTGACCTCTCTTGCTGCACTGTCACACCTGGGCAATGGGGCTGGTGGCTCCCCAGTGACAGAACCAGGGGCTGCTCCCTCTGATGAGACTAGGGGAGTCCCACCTGTCCCCACTGTGCCTCTGTGCGTCCTGCTGGTGAGCCTCTGAACATGTTAATCTAAATTACTGCTCTCACTCTGCTAGCTGTTCCAGTAAGGGCTTTAAGGTCTCTTCCATAAGCCAATGGAAATCTAGGGAAAAACCACAAAATATGAATATATGGTAAGAGTTTGGCCCCACTGCCAAAAGAAAACAACCCAACCACCTTTAAAATTAATACTTTTACACAAACTCAGACAAACTTGGACCACGTAGGGAAACATATTAAACAAAATACCAAACAA
>VYXC01010733.1:142877-197523 GCA_013397175.1 Platysteira castanea | reverse complement strand
CACCAAAAAAAAAAAAGAGAAAAAAAAAAAAAAAAAAAAAAAAAAAAAAAAAAAGCGCCAACCATCACATCTGGGATTTTGAAATTCACAGAATGCAGAACATAACTCCAATTTTGAACATGTTTATCCCAGTATCATTCCATTATCACTTTAAGATTTGATTAAGTTAAACCCACATACAGAGCTGATTCTTTCTTACTTAGGAAGGAACAGAGACGCTCTGAGGCCCCATGATGAAACAATGTAAATGTCCTTTGAGCTGCATTATTAGCAATGAAATCGATCTCTACCACCATGTCCTTAACAGTCAAGCAACGCATCAGAATAATTCAATCAAAATGTAGAAAAAAATGTAGTTAGCTGTGCAAACAGGCCTTCTGCTCCTTAAGTCACATTTATTGCTAGATGCTTCCTATATTCATATGCTTCTGAAGTGCAGCTATATGCATAAGTTGTGCATTTGCTAATGTTGTCTGCATCTACGATTTCTGTGAGCTGCTGCAGTTTCCTATCAACTAAGCACAGATCATATCTTTCCTCTTTAAATATCTAATGTCGTGAGCATTTCTTTGGAGAGCAACTCTTCCCATCAAAAAAATCCCTGCTTGTTCTACCAAAAGATACAAACCATCAAAGCCAGGTACTTCGGTATAGGAGGCCAACAACTGCACTGAAATGAGACGTGGAACAATCCACGTTACCGGTGACCTGGAAGGAAGATCTGGCAATCTCCTTCCTCATTCCAAAAGCTGACACCGTCCTTTGGCAACAAGTGCCCGAGCCCGAAGCACGGCTTCCCAGACCTCTCCCAACCCAGCCCTTGCTACGGGCGTCCGCCCACCAAGTCCCCGCAGCGGGGGCGGGAGCAGCGACTCCCGGCTCCCCGGGCACCTTACTCCCTCCGCTGGGCTCCGAAGGACTCGCGCTTTTCCAAGGAGACCCCTCCTCTGGCGCCTCTCCTTCCCAGGCGTGCAGCCGGGCACCAGCTGCTCCTGCCGCCGCGGGCACCCTTCTCGCCGCCGGGCGAGACACTCAGCGCCCCGGCCGCCTCCTCCCGCCCCGTGCCCGCAGAGAGAAGACGCCTTCCGCGCCTTCTTCCTCGTCGCCCCCGTGGGCGGGACGCCAAGCCCCGAGGCCCGACCCCCGGCCGCNCTGTGCTCCCGGCGCAGGAGAAGCGCGGTGTCCCCGCCGGCCCCGTCCGCCCTGCGCGGCGCAGCCACGGGAATCCGCCCCTTCTTCTCCGTCCGCCGGCAGCGCGCCCACGCCGCCGGGCCAGGCCACGAGTAGCGCCCGCGCCTCCCGGCGCGCGGCGGTGGGCGAGGGCGGGCGCCCCAGGCCGAAGCCCCAGTGTGAGAGCGGTGGCCGGCCTGTCTGCCGGGCCCGGTGGCTCGGCCAAGACTTCCAGGGGTTCGGGGAAAAGTTGTCCCGGGGGGAAGAGGAGGGCGCGGGAGGCACTGAGGAGCGCAAAGCGGCAGCTGCCCGGAGCTCCCGGGAGTCGGTAAGCGGCGCGGCGCTCCTGCGGTGCCTCTCCGGGCACGCAGCGGGGAAATGCCCCGGGCAGCGCTGTCCACCCGCCCTTCCACCGCCTTACCTCGCTCTCACCTGCCTGGTCCTGCCTGGAATCGGCTGTGCCGGGCGCTCAGGCCGGGCTGCGGAGCTCCGCTGCGCTCCAGCCCCCCATTCCCCTCACTTCAGCCGGTCTGGAGACGCCGCTCTTCCAAAATACCATCAGGCAACTGCAAGGGATGTTGCTAGGATACCGAGCTCTCTGCAATCGCTCCTTATCTCCCTGTGTTAATGCTGCCTACCTTTCCAACAGCTCTTGACGTTTATCTCTCGATGGTTTCCTTAGAGGAAAAAATATGTTAAATAAGACGAATTGTAGATTTGGAAGGTGTTTTCATTACAGTGTAACTGAAGAATAGCATTTTGCAAGCACTAGGTAGATAATGGAGCTCTGCAGTTAATATATAGAGGTTTTGTGTTGTGATATGTTTTGGGTTTGTTGGGGGGGGGGGGGGTTGTGTGTGTGTGTGTGTGTTGTTTTTTTAAGTACTGGGTGCAGGTACGTGTAGAGAAGAACTGGTCCATGCTGAGGGCCACTAGTGTTTCTGTAAATGGAGGTCACTGTACACACTGTTCTTGATTTTCCCTCTCTCCTTCATCCTTCCTCCAGCCTCTCTATAGGTTCAGTCCAAACCATAGGTTTCCCTCGCAGCTGTAGATCTATATATTTTCCTTCTGTCTCCCCTCTCTCCAAAACAATTATCACCTCCAGGATGTACCCTTTCATCTCCATTTTCATTTCTATTTTTACCTCTTTTTCTCTGGATGATGGGTCACACAGAATCACTGACCCATTTAGGTTGGAAAAGACCTCCAAGATCACTGAGTCTGAACTATGACTGAACACAACCTTGTCAACTAGACCGTGGCACTAAGTGCCACATCCAGTCATTTCTTGAACACCTCCAGGGATAGTGACTCCATACCTCCCTGGGCAGTCCACTCCAATGTTTAACAACCCTTTCCATGAAGAAATTCTTCCTGATGTCCAATCTGAACCTCCCCATATGCAGCTTGAGGCCACTTCCTGTTGTCCTGTTGCTGGCTGCCTGGAGAAGAGTATGGTCCTCCCCTGGCTTCAGCCTCCTTTCAGGCAGATGTAGAGAGTGACAAGGTCTCCCCGGAGCCTTTTTTTTCCCAGGCTAAACACCCCCTGCTCTCTGCTGCTCCTCCCCATGACTTTACTCTCCAGACTATTCATCAGCTCCATTGCTCTTCTCTGGACACACTCCAGCACCTCAATGTCTTTCTGAAATGAGGGACCCACAGCTGGACCCAGCACTCAAAGTGTGGCCTCGAGTCATTCAGGAGATGCTGGCTTTTGTACCAGTTTAGAAAGCTCCTGTGTCCCATATTACTCCAGGTCATAGTTTCTCATTCCCACTCCATCCCACTCTGCTACCTGTGGGAAGAGATGGGATGGAGTTGAGCTGCGGGCTGTGGGATGTGCCTGCAGAAGCACATGGCAGCACAAAAGGAGCACATGGTGGCACAGAGAGGCTCGTCTGGCCAGACCCTGGGGGGAGGAGGTGTCACGCGGCAGACCCCTACGGAGAGGAGCCTGCTGGAAGGTGAACAGCATGTGATCACCCCATAGAAGGACATTTAGAAAGCGTGTTGCTGACATGGCAACATGGGATAAGTCACGTAGTGAGAATTACCATGTAAGGAAATAGTATGCCTTGAAAAAGTGTTTAAAACCAGTTTGTTTCCTTTGAATAAATGATTCAGATTGCCTGGGTCCACGTCTCAATTGCTACAAGTGGCATCCTGAATCGGGACTTGATAGGCAACTAGTGGTTGCACTGGTAGTGATGTTCGGCTGAACTTTACAGAGTGGCTGAGAAGAGGCCTCGAGGCTGAAATGAAGTTCATGGCGCCAATCGACCTTTCCACAGGACGGAAGGTAGCAGCCGAGAATGATGGGGGATGGTGTATCCCAGGAACAGAACGTCGCAGAGACGTTGGAATGGATTTTACAGAAACGCAACAGGAAAGTTGAATCTACAGATTTGAACAGACTCTTGTTCTGGGCAAAACACTGTATTCCAACTTTAGATAATAACAAAATTTTTGACCCTTGGACTTGGGATGCTTTAGGGGACGCGTTGTGGGACCGAGTTGTGCAAGGCAACACAGCGCTGAAAAAGCTTTTGTTGCTGTGGAGGATTGTGTGTGAGGCGCTCCTGGCACATGCAGCACCCGGACAAAGAAAGCTGCTTGTGCCACTGCGGCAGCTGTGCCGACCCCTTTTGCGCCGCCAGTGAACAACCGTGGGTCTGTCGGGGCAGTGGGAGAACCAGAGGATGGCCCCTCGTCCCCTGTGTCTGGGAAAACACAATAAAGACGCTTTCACACCTGCTAGGTTCAGCAGAAAGGAGAGGGAAGAGCAACTTTATTTACATATGTCACATTTTATAGAATTCTCAACTCCACAAGGGATTGGAGAACATGTCACTTCCTTCTCAATCCCACTGGAGAAAAAAGATGCTCATCAAAGTTCTCTTATCACAAAAGGAATGAAAAACAGAATAGCCGATTAAATAAACATCAGCTATTGTTTACATGAAACTATGTGAGAAAGAATTCCGACTCCAAGGTTAAAACAGAAGGCTTTAGCAAAAACCAGGGCAACAGTCCCCTGACCCATTTGATCCTGGAGGGGAGCCAGACAGTATCATAGAATAGGCTGCGCCGCCCGGCACCATGTGGCGTCAGCTGGAGCCGTGTCCTGGCAAGTGGCTGGAGCCAAGGGCGCCCTTCCTGGTAGTGTATTCCCTCTCCGTTTGCCCTCTGCGAGAGTGTAGAGGCAGCGGCAGATGCGGCGGGGAGGGAGCGTGCAGGGCCATCTGGGTGTGGTGCCATACCAGCGGTGGCGGCAAGCGTGCAGCAGCAGCGAGCACGTGGCAGGGCCTCGTCACACCGGCGAGCACATGGCAGGGCCTCGTCACACGGGTGAACACATGGCAGGGCCTCGTCACACCAGTGAGCAGGTGGCAGGGCCGCGCCACACCGGCAAGCACGTGGCAGGGCCACGCCACGCCGGCAAGCACGTGGCAGGGCCGCGCCACACCGGCAAGCACATGGCACAGCTGGGGGGTGGTGGCAAGCGCCACACCAGCAACACAGCGGGTCTGGTGGGGTGAGCACAGCTCTCTGCATGTGGGAAGTGAGGAGGCGGGCTGGGGAGCCCAGTGGCACCAGCAGCAGCAGCACCAGCAGTGGCAACACCACGTCCCTGCTCCTCGCGCCCGGCAAGATTTGCCTGGAGAGGTGCGGCCACTGTTTTGTGTGCCAATGGAGACTGTGAGCTGCCCCAGCGCGGCCGCCCGTCCCACAGCACTCCCGCCACAGCCAGAGCTCCCGTCTCCTGCGGACCCTTGTGAGCTGATACTGTGCTGGAGAAAAGAACTGGGTGGACTGATGGCCCCTTCCTTGGTGAGGAGGGGGCTGCAGCATTTTTACCGGCTTGTGTGGGGGCAGCTGCGGGCTGGGCATGTCATTCCTACAACTGGTGTCCTGTTTTCGTTATTCAAAATGTTGCCACAACCCTGGATCCTCACTGTTAACACTGCTTTTTTTACTGTATCACCTTGTGACCCCCTGCATTGTTCTAATTGCCTTTTGTGATGGATAATAACACTGATTTGTAAGCTGTCGTTTCAAGCTGAAATTGCACAAAACCATTAACTCTTTTATATATTGAATATTTTCAGTTACTGTCTCTAAGCAGAAACATTCGCTTGCAATTTGGTTTCCCAAGGTTCTGTCTGTTTAATAGCTGTCTCCGTTCATGGGAAGGAAATGTGTGTTGGTACTAGTTATTGGGTGTTTTAATCTGTCCCGCTGTTCATGGGGAAGATAAGCTCTTGTGAAGTTGTGTTCCTAACTGATATTAATAACAGTTTGCTTGTAGGTATTTTAGAGAAACCCTCTCAGTCAAGGCTTGAGGCTCTCGCCAAGCCCTAGCCCTGGCTGCCTGGGAATTATACCATCAGACCCAGGTGTTTCTGCCCTAAAAGTGTAATCAAGTCACTTTGACTTGCTGATCTGATCTTACAAAAGCTGGACCTTCTCTCAAGGTGAACTTGGAAGTCTTGCCCGGGTAAGACTCTCCAAGTCCTCACTGTGAAATGGGACTCCCCGCCTATTGCAGACTCTGGGTGAGGGTAAAGTATTTAAGCAGTTGATGATATTACCTTGCTTATTTTTACTCAGTGCACATTTGTTGTTTTATTAAATGTACTGTTTTACTGTTCATAGTAGGAGAACTGCATTTTCTGTTACGCGTTTTCGTGGATTTAGTAGGTTGAAATATGTTCATGTTACAATTGATACTCTTTCCACATGTATTTTTGCTTCTGCCCATGCAGGTGAAAGTGCAGAACAGGCCCATAGTGCTCTCAAGTCCATGTTGTTAAAACAAAAAATGGGGGGTGCAGAAATGGGATATACCCCCCATAAAAGATTGCAAAAAGCCTTANTACTGTTTTACTGTTCATAGTAGGAGAACTGCATTTTCTGTTACGCGTTTTCGTGGATTTAGTAGGTTGAAATATGTTCATGTTACAATTGATACTCTTTCCACATGTATTTTTGCTTCTGCCCATACAGGTGAAAGTGCAGAACAGGCCCATAGTGCTCTCAAGTCCATGTTGTTAAAACAAAAAATGGGGGGTGCAGAAATGGGATATACCCCCCATAAAAGATTGCAAAAAGCCTTATTATATGTTCTTAATTTTTCAATTGCATTCAAAATGACCAGAGGCTCACTTAGAAAATGCTTAAGTACTTGGGAAATGGGAAGGACCCTTTCCGTTGATAACCTGGGGGCGAGGATATGCTTGTGTTTCCACAGATTGCAGTCCACGATGCATACCTGCAAGAGTGGTCCGACCAGCCTTGGTAACTCTGGCGTCATCATCAGCTCGTGGGGAGACTAAAGGAGAAAGATGAATGGAGCTTGTTTGGTTTGGGCAGTGGGCCAAATGTTCTAATGTGTTTTGTTTCGTGATTCTTGTTTGTATAAAACAAAAAAGAGGGAATTGTGGGCAGAGATGGGATGGAGTTGAGCTGCGTGCTGTGGGATGTGCCTGCAGAAGCACATGGTAGCACAAAAGGAGCACATGGTGGCACAGAGAGGCTCGTCTGGCCAGACCCTGGGGGGAGGAGGTGTCACGCGGCAGACCCCTACGGAGAGGAGCCTGCTGGAAGGTGAACAGCGTGTGATCACCCCATAGAAGGACATTTAGAAAGCATGTTGCTGACATGGCAACATGGGATAAGTCATGTAGTGAGAATTACCATGAAAGGAAATAGTGTGCCTTGAAAAAGTGTATAAAGCTTGTTTCCTTTGAATAAACGATTCAGATTGCCTGCCTATCTGGGTCCCTGTCTCAATCGCTACAGTTACCCACTTTAAATAAAACTTAAAAGCAACTTGGTGAATAGCATCTTCTTGAACTAGTTTCATCAGAAGAAAGGGCAGGCTTCCTGTAGGGTAGAAGTTTGATTAGCATTAAGAAAAACAACAATAAACAATAATAAAGACAATGGAAATTGCAAAGGCTGCAAAACAAAGTATATGTCTGTCTTCTTGTTTCCCTTTTTTTCACCCCCACCAAATTTGGATAGAATTACTGTCCATCCCATGTCCAGTGCATACCTTAAATTTCCAAAACAGAGTAAGTGATGTTTTCAAACTGTTTTATATTACAGACAATGCAGCATGTCTGAGCTGAATACAAGACTTCCATTCTGCCTGGTGAACTTTAAAGCCTGGTCTTGCATCACTGGAGTTCTTCTATCAAGGACTGTGGCCCATGTATATTACATACCCACAAATTTATGCATGAAGTGCTACACTTCTTTCATACTGACATGTTCATTGAGCTGTTTCACTCTGTTAGGCTAGTTTGAAAGGGAAATTTTAGAGAGAAGGTAGAATGTACTGTAACTTCTCAAAAGCCACACCTTGCCTATTAATATTGGTGCGGAGAGTTTGCTTTAACAAATGTGACTGGTTTGGCCATGTTGTAATGGTTGTTCAGTATTTTATGGAGGTATTTACATGCCACATATACAAGCAGGTTTTGTTTGGTTTCTTTCTTTTTCATTCAGGGAGAGATAAGCATACTCTCTTACAGCTCTCTCACAGCAATCTCTTATAGTTCAGGTAAGGAAACAGGCTCCTCCAAGGGACTGCCTTGCATGTGTAATAGTAGCAAACACTTCCACAGCTTCTGTGCAGCACTGCTTTGCTCAACACACTGCCTCTGGATGGATGGTCCAGGGAAAAGCTGTTCTCTTGTTCTGAGTCAGGAGGCGGAGCATGCCTGGTGCTCTCTCTTGCTTCCAGGATGTGCAGATCTACTTGACCACAGTCCCTTTTTATATAAATATACTACTGCTATGGGAGATTCTCCTCGGCTGCTGAGAAAGCCCAGCAGTGTTGGGGGACACAGTTGTAGCACAGCAATATGGCAAGGAGATCCACACTACTTACCTCCTGGCACATGTGGCTGGGAACAAATGAAAGGGAAATTAAATTTCTAGTATTTTAATTTAAAAAGGAATCAATCACTTTGGTCTTCATATCTGTAAATACAAAGAATGAGTTCTTTCCCTACATAGGAGAGCCAGCCATATTCAACATAAAGACTGTTTTGAGCAGGGCAAAAGCAGAGTAGCAGGCCCTTAATCCTTCTACACATCACTATATCTCTGTGAGATAACTGTCTGGGCATTTCAATGCTTACACTCTCTGGAGAGCACTCTGGAGTACAGACCTACCACAAAAGCCCACTCACAGATCAGCTACTGCTCTCAACTCCTCTCATGTCCATGCACAGGAGTCTGGAAACATAGGTTTCTAGACAGGAAAGCTCACACAAAATTAAGGCAGAAGACAAAATGCAACAGCTGCTGTCAGGCTCTGCAATTTGGCAAGTCCCTGACTACCTATCATTTAAATATGTAATTGGGTATCTAATAAATATCTATGGTGAAACTGATTGCCTTCTGTAGACAGCTTTCTACAAGCTAATGGCTGTTAAGGAATCATGTCTTCTTAACATGTTGTTTAATTTTAAATGGTCTTATATTAAGTCCATTTATGCCACTGCTTTTATGGGTCATCAGTAAGACCATAAAAATATATATTATATAAGTAATTTCCATGTATTTTGACTGAAATACTTTTCTGTTTTCTTTTCACTCCTATTTGATCAGACAACCAGATTAAATTGAATGCCTTACTTGTTTAATATTATTTATAAAAGATCTCACTAACTTGACCATTCAGATTTAGCAAGATCATTATTCTCTAAAGAACCTATTCCCCATTTTATACCCACTTAAGAACCCATAGATTGTAGTTGCAAGCACACTGGAGGGCATCAAGTTTGAGTATTATATATGCCAACCCTAATTCCTAGAACAGAACAAAGGCCTTTAGAAACTTGAGTGGAGTTTCAACTTACCACCATACCTCCGCCCACCTGACTTGGGGCAGGACACACTAATTTGGTGCTGGGGTGTCCTGGAACGGTCAGAACAATATATGGAGCTGTAAAAGTAAATTATTTACTGTGGTAAGATTGCTGTGTGAGACAAAGTGTATCATAATGTAACAAAGAAGTACTAGTGAATCACTCCACCTTCCTTTCGCCCATAAGAACACCATCTGGCTAAAAGTCTGACATCCTGTTATGATACAGAACTTTACTCACTGTGTTTCTTGCACAAACAATAGTGTAACTGCCAGGACTGGAATAATACACATTACTGATCAGTGAAGTTAGAAGTACTGTCTTCATTTAAACAATTGTACAATCTTTACGCTGCTGTTCCTGCTAACCAGATCTCCTTGCAACAAATAATTGACTTAAAACAAGCCATTGTGAACTTCCAGATTAGTATTCAGTGTAGACTAGTATTCAGCGTGTGCCAAAAATTCAGGTTGTACATTTCAAGTGGCAGAATAAGGAATTAATCATTGGATCTTGATAAAACGTGAAATTCAAAAGAACACTTCTAAAAAGTTTGAAGGAAAGGGAATTTGTTCATTATAAAAATAAAAAAATAATATTAAATATCTTTGTTTTTTCATTGGAAATACCAGACAAAATCTAATAGGCTCATTCTGGAGACTCTGCAAGAAAAGCACTTGTCACAATGTGTCTATCCTGCTTGCAGACCTGCCCCAAAGCCCACTTCAAAATGCTCTGGGCTACAGCTGTGTTTCTATAGATGAAATAGTGCCAGGGACCATTCTTTGACAGAAATATTTCACAATTTTTCAGTTCAAAGTAAACTGAAAGCGGTGTTGCAGACCATCAGAATGAGATTTTTATATCATGAAACTGAGAAAACAACACTTATTTTCAGTGCTGTAGAATGTGAATGGCAGGCATGAAGGAGCACTGATGGGTTAGGAATTCTGTTGGGATTCCCTTGGATTGTCCGAAACCTCAGCTTTGTCCATATTGCTCTTTAGAAATAACACTTGGCAAATGTTACCCTATTACCTTGCCCAGAGATTTTCTCAAGAAGTAATACTTGGCAAGGACATAAGTCACGCCAATGAGTGTGTTAATAATTAGCTTCCCATACTCGAATTTATTTTCTGGCCCTGATTTATTTGTAGAAATATTTAAGCACTTAAGAAAAATGTCTCTCTCTTTATTCTTGTTGCTGATATATTTCTGTATAGATAGGTGGTTTTCCATTTATTTTACATATGCACTGTCACGGTTTGAAGCCGGTCAAGTGCCAGGCACCCATGAAAAACTATTCTCTCATTTTCCCCTGCTATAGTCAAGCAGAGGAGAGGAAACTAAAACTGCATTTTCATGAGCTGAGACAAGCATTATTGAAAAAAAAAAAACTTTAAGGCAAAACAGGTTCAAAGCTTAAACAATATAAAGAAGATTAATTATTAACAGAATTAAAAGTAAAAAGGGTAATGAGAACCAAAGTGAACTTTCAGAACACCTTTCTTTCCCAGTCTCTCCCTCCTTCTACCGACCACGCAAGGAAACAAAACATGGGGTTTTGGTCAGTATTTCACTTCTTAAAAGTCTTTTTTCAGTATGCTTAAGGAAAAGAGTTTCTTCTGCTGTGCCGTGGGATCCTTCCCACAGGAGATAGTTCTCTGTGAACTTTTCTTGTGTGGTTTTAACTTCCACAAGCAGCAGTCCTGCCTGAAACTGCTGCAGTGTGAGTCCCTCCCAGGGGCCAAGCAGTCTTCTCACAACTGCCTTGTTTGGGTCATTTTAGTTCATGGGGTTTGAGAGAGGTGGTCAATAGCTAACTCATGTAAGCACAGTCAACTATTAGGAAACAGCAAATGTTAGTTCCAAAGGCAAATGTTAATTACAAAACCTAAGAAGCCGGATTTGCCCTAATCTTGTCAAGATAGAGGGGACAAGGGTCATCTCAGAAACTACTGAATCATTCCTCAAAGGACTACGCATGCCCCAGGGAGAAAGGTGAAAAATGCATTGTGAGGAAGACTACCAGCCTTCATCAAAAAAATGCCCGAGGAAGAAGAGGAGCCTACCTCAGCACGACCACCAGGATACACAGCGCATGTGTGGCACGCATGCTAATGATATTAATGACTTCCGAAAAATCATTTGTATAACCACACCTGTCCCAAGGAATGTAATGAATATTCATAATTTAACCCATAACACTGTGTTGTAGGGAGTACCGGTGTGTGTGTTTGGAGGAGCGATCCTGGTGCCGAATAAAACAAATACCCACTTCTCTATCTCTGAAGTGTCTCCTGGCCCGGTTTGGGGCGATTCAGGTTTAGTCTTCTAAGGATGAGCTGTTATAGTTTGGAAGTGAAGGCTCTCTTCCTCTTTCTCTAAAAGCAAGGGTCATCTCTCTCTGTTCAAGTTCCTCAGTAGATTATAGCTCTTCAGTATCCACACACTCCAGTGTGAGCACTCTTCTTCACGGGCTGCACGTGGATCTCTGCTCGCCCCCCATGCACCTCATGAATTATAGGGTAACTGTTTGTCATTATAGTCCTCACCACGGCTTGCAGGAGAATCTCAGCTCTGGTGCTTGGAGCACCTCCTCCGTCTCTGTTTTTTCACTGACCTTGGTGCCTCTATGTTGGTTTTCCTCAAGTGTCCTCACTTTTCCTTTTTCTTTAACTTGAAAGAAAATTGGTGTCTGTGAGTTGCAGTTGAGAGATTGATCTCGTTCGGGCTCTGCATTGGGGAACTGCTTACCGCGTCTCTCGCATCTGGCCACTTGATCTTCCCCAGCCTCGGGAAGGGCCCTGGCCACGCGGTCCCACCCTCGGGAAGGGCCCTGGCCACATGGTTCCACCCTCGGGAAGGGCCCTGGCCACGCGGTCCCACCCTCGGGAAGGGCCCTGGCCACATGGTTCCACCCTCGGGAAGGGCCCTGGCCACGCGGTCCCACCCTCGGGAAGGGCCCTGGCCACATGGTTCCACCCTCGGGAAGGGCCCTGGCCACGCGGTCCCACCCTCGGGAAGGGCCCTGGCCACATGGTTCCACCCTCGGGAAGGGCCCTGGCCACGCGGTCCCACCCTCGGGAAGGGCCCTGGCCACATGGTTCCACCCTCGGGAAGGGCCCTGGCCACGCGGTCCCACCCTCGGGAAGGGCCCTGGCCACATGGTTCCACCCTCGGGAAGGGCCCTGGCCACGCGGTCCCACCCTCGGGAAGGGCCCTGGCCACATGGTTCCACCCTCGGGAAGGGCCCTGGCCACGCGGTCCCACCCTCGGGAAGGGCCCTGGCCACATGGTTCCACCCTCGGGAAGGGCCCTGGCCACGCGGTCCCACCCTCGGGAAGGGCCCTGGCCGCGCGGTCCCACCCTCGGGAAGGGCCCTGGCCACGCGGTCCCAGCCTTGGGAAGGGCCCTGGCCGCAAGATCCCAGCCTCGGGAAGCGCCCTGGCCGCGCAGTCCCAGCCTCGGGAAGCGCCCTGGCCACGCGGTCCCAGCCTCGGGAAGAGCCCTGGGCACACAGTCTCAGCCTTGGCAAGGGCCCTGGCCACGCGGTCCCAGCCTTGGGAAGGGCCCCGGCCGCGAGGTCCCATGACCCGGCTGTGCAGCCCCCAGCAGCCCCTGCCAGGTTGGGCCCCGGCAGCCGCCTGACGACCCCTCGGGAGAAGAAAAGAGAGAGCTTCCCACACTTTTTCCTTTTTAAAATATGTCATCTCAGAGGCGTTATAAACTTGTCTAATTGGGCTAGTAACCTGCCCATCGTCAGAGCCGTCAGCGATTGGCTCTGTGCCAGACATAGACGTTTCAGGCAGCTTTTCTCCTGCCCCCACTAATAACCAGGCTGTCTTAAACCAACACATACACTCAACTTTAAAGTTAGCCAGGACAAGTGCAGATATGTTATCAGACAAATCTTACAATAAAGGTAAAATAAAATATTCTCTAATAATAAAAACTCTGATAAGAGAGATAAATTTCAGAACAGATTGAGGACTAGCCAACTCTTGCAGATACATCCTTTCATTTGCCCGTCTAGTACCTGGCAAAAGCAAAGAGCTTCTGAGGGTTGCTGTCAACTAAAACAAGATTCAAAGTAATGCTGCTATAAAGTATAATTCTTATATAATCGTATTTCTATGAGAATTGATAGAAGATTTTAGTTGGGTCGGGTTTCTTTTCTTTGGGAAAGAATGCTTCATAAAAATGTTGGCATTAATACTGGAAAACACATTCTTATCTGGCATCTGCGATGAGATATTGTTCAGTAAGAATTAGATTGCAGAACTAACTCTTCTTTGCAATCATTCATTATTTAATTCTTTTAATCCTTTTGAATGGATACTGCATTTTGCATTCATTTAGAACTGGTTTTCTTTGGTTCTGAATCAGGAAGACTTCTCTTTCTTCTCTTTATATGCAAAAAGACAAAGCTATTTTTATGAAATCTGTTGTTAGTTTCTAGCTAGGAAAGAACTCGGAGAAGAGACATTAGATTTTACTATTTATATGACAGCAATAACAATAGCAGAAGTTTACTTCTGTACAGAATTCAGAATCAATTCCTAGTAAAAAGTGAGAGCAAGCAGCTATAATAACTATATAACCTTTAAAGAGTTCAGTGCTGGTAATTTAATACAATTAGTAAGACATATTGTGAAGTGAACTCTATTTGAGTGTGTGCTTCTGAGAAAATGGGGGAAAATTACTTTCATTATTAATTTTTTTCTTTTACAGAAATAATTTACTTAGTGTGTGTGGTACTGCAGCTGTTTATTTTCCACACTGCAAAGGTTACATTTGCCAGTCTAATTATTTCATTGCAGACTTTTGTTGTATTTGTTCTACACCTCTATTTCTGGTAACAACAGTACTAGGAGGGTGATGGCTTCTCATTTTGAGGTAATAGCTCGACCTAGTGATGAGAAAGAGCTGCTACAGTCACAGATTTCAGAATAGTTTCTCAATCTTGCATAAATGAAAGACCATCTACTTTTCTAAAAAAAAAATTCTCATGTAGTGTCCAATAACTGTTATCAATCTTCCTCTATTGTTCCTAACTGTATTTGGGAGAACATAACTGTGCCTTTTTAGTACATTTTACTGAACACTTTTTTTTTGTCTCCCAGAAACAAATCACAACATTAAATAAACTTTAAAAGACTAAAGCAGCACAACGGAGGGTGTCTAACTTTTTTAAAAATTATGCCCGTTTATTCCAGCTGAAAAAATAAATTACAGTGTATTTTAAAACTCAATGTTCAAGCAAGAATTTAGCTGTTACAGTTTTGTAAGAGCTAACCATCTCTCTTACAGCTGAATGTAGCTGTTTTCTAGGTGAAATTTTGTTTGTATTAAACAAAACATCTATTGAACAGGGCAAAATTTCCCAGTGGGTGAATTACAATGAAAAAGTGAAGTGAAGATTGTAATTTGCAGTTAATCCTGCTGTATTGACTACAAGAGTTAGTTTAAATGCTAATTCAGCTGACACCTAATCTTTACTACTATATGAAAAAGAACCAGAATTCAAATTAGTTTTACCATTATGGTTCTAAAATCTCTAGAGAATTGTGCTGTTTTATGTTGCAGAGTCAATATCAGACAGCTAATTTTTCTTTCTTATTCCATAAGTGGTTAAAGAAGCATATATAAATATATATATATAAAATATATACATACGTATATACAGTGCTTTGGTTTTGTGGTTTCTTTCTGTCTCCCCCTCCCCAGGAAGAGAATAAATTACAGTGGATTCCTTCTCATTAGCCAAGATCAGTATTGAGTTAAAGTCAGCAATGTTTCATTCCTCTGTGGTCCTGGGCCTGGACAATAGAGCCATTGGTGTGCCATATGCCATGCTTGCCATGTGCACTGTATGGCCAACAGCTCTTTCAACAGCCCTTTCTTGTCTGTGCTAAGAAACATGGGGGATGATGGAAGGGCTGGGATGTTAAAAAAAGGATGCAACAGTAGTGAAAAATGCTTAGTCTTTTGTGCAGGCAATAATAAATCACCTTACTTTGTGTTCTCTCTTGCTGCTGCACTAGCCATGCCTTCCTAGTACTTTACCAAAGTCCTGAATTCCCGGGCTCTAGAGAAGATTTTCTTTCAACACTCAGCAGTGCTGTGACCTCTAACTCCGAGGTCAGAGCAAGTCTTATTTGTTTTGAAGCTTAACATAATTAAGCAGGAAGAAAAGAAAAATTATTAAATGAGAGAGACTATAGCAATAGGAACTCCCAGTGGGAAAGACAGCTACTTTTTATACTATGAGAAAAAAGATTTTGTTTGGAGGAGAGACAAGTAGACTGTATGTCCTTTAAATGTCTTCGAAAGGAAAAGAACAGAGGACAAAAAAAGGAAAAATAAATAAATTCAAAATTATAGGAACAAAGAGCTCTGTTAGGTTGATAAGTTATTTAAAAGCTGCAAGCCTGCTGGCATGTGATATAGTGCCTCTGGGTAAAAGCCAGACTAAATGATACAAATAGGAGCCTACCTTACTTCAAGCTATGGATCTTCAAACTACTTTTGAATTTGACAGTTTCTCTTTTCATTTTTTTCTCTACTCAGGAATTAAAGTATGATTCTGCCAGAGATTTTGAGTGCAAGCACTCAGACTTTAAGAGCACATAGTGTTACCATCTCTTGGGGAAGGAAAACCAATGCAGACAAAAGCCTTTGCTCTCTGTGTGTGCATATCCTTGACATACGAACATGCATTTCAGATGTCAGATGTGTTAGCAGAACACCTGGCACTACAACTATTGCCAGGTGAATGTACATGTATCCAACAAGCCCCTATATCTGAAAGATAGACATGTATGAGATACGTTGTTTATGTCAACCCTAAGGCATCAATGTGACTGGGGGGAGAAACTGATTTCCACCTTTCCCTGAGCCCCGCCCACCACTGATCTTCTCAGTATAATGGGCTGCCAATGCCACCATGGTATATGGATCTTTCTGTGTAGCTCCATTAGGAGAAACAACCTTCTGCTTTCAAGCTAAGTCTCTGTCCTAGGAAACATTCTGTCACTGAATGCTGAGAAAATGATAGTTTGAGACATCTGGAAATTTGGAATTGCCTATTCCCACACCTCCATTACTACACAAGTTAGGAGAAGGAAGAGACAAGTCTTGCTATTACAATTCGGGATGTGTTCACGGTCAGATCAAGAGCAGTTGGTCCAAGTAGTTGATCCAAGCTAAAAATGGATACTGGTTGCAAAGGGAGTCCTGAAAGTGTAGACAAGATACATCCTTCTCCTTCCCACAGCCAAAATTTTCAATTTTTCAAAACTAGAAGTTGTTTTAGCATTATCTTCATTATCCCTCAAATTGTTGGTGATGAAGCATTTTAAAAAGTCCATGACTAAGTAGATGGCCTGGTAGGGTGTAGAATGCTTCTTCTCTAGTAATTTCTGTGCAAAGGGCTGGTGCAAGGCTGTGCTGCGACACACAAATAGAATTTCTGGTGTTTTACAGTCCTGCCCATCTTAATGACCTGGCCCATGAATCCACTTGTGGCAACTTTCACCATCAGCAAAGGGTGCTCAATTCCTGCCTGAGAAACTCCAGAGAATGTGCATTGGATGATGGCAGAAAAGGGAAAGTCTTTCTCTAATATTTGAGTCTTGCCATTGTTTCCCACTTCAGATCTTGTTTTCTTGCACAGGTCCAGTAAGAGCAAAGGATGGGAGTAGAGAGCTGGGAGAGCCACTATTACAAAACCAACTGCACCGTGTTCTCTTATGCAAAAAGCCCTCTCATGAGGGCTATCTTCAGGGGACTATGCCCTGTAAAACCCCTGGTACCACAGGCTGTTAATTTGTTAGTCATTGCTGTGAAAGCAAAAGACCTTCACCGTATGCCTTTGTTAATCACAGCCTCCACTTCTTCCCTTTCCCTCAGTTCTGTCTCCACTCCAAACACATTTCACTAATCTCACAAAACTTAGATACTTCCAGTTTTCCAAGCATGCTGGTGGCACCACATTCAACAGATGCAGCAAAGGTACTCATCTTTTATGGGACAAGATGAGGAGCACAGACTTCGTTTTTGAGAAATGCTCAGCTGAGAGCTGAGCTGACAATGATCAGTTCAGTGTAAGTCATGAGACTGCACCAGTTCATTCTACATTGTATTCACTTACCTGTTAGCTTTGGGTTAACTGTTAACTTTGACATTTTACTCACTTACCTGTTGCCTTCAGAGAAACCTCTTAGCCTTTCATCTTAGCTGATTAGAAACAAAACTAATGCAAGCACTTCCTAGTTAATTAATCAGGAACTTTTTCACAGTGTTTTTCAGCCATTATTAAATGGTTTCAGTCTGTGGCCAGGTGGTTACTCTCAGGTACTAAACACATACCACAAAGCGGAAGGTCTCCTAGCTACTAATGGCACCCAATATTTACATGCAAAACTGTTCTCTCAACACAGCTAGAAGCAATTTAAATTTCTTTAAACAAAAATGTAATGAAAAATCAACTTTAGAGGAGTAGAGTGGAGAAGACTGCTTTAAAGAAACTATTACACATGATAATGTCTGCAGGAATGAGAAAATTGAGAGGGAAGATGTGACTTGAGAAGAACACAGGTGAGATACTGAGGTGTAATTACCTGTCTGCGGATATACTGAAAGAAAAGACTGGATATTGAAGAATGAGACTTCATATAGACAGACTATAATTGGCTATTTGACAATAGTAGAGAAAAGGCCAGGGACATATCATTTTTTTCTTGTGCTTTTATGACTACCAAACACTAACATTGCTGATGTTAAAAAACAGATCCTGTGTAGTATTTCTGCCAACAGTCCCATATATAACACCACTGATATGCGGAAAAGACTTTATCACTAATTAAAGTGGTAAAGTAGGTATACTTTTATTCGGCTGAGATGACAAGTGGGATCTCTCCATAAAGGCTTGCGCGCCTTTCGCAACTTTTGCCCCCATTTTATTTCCCAAACCGTTACATACGCATCAAGTTTCCTATTATGCCTATACATATTCATTGCCTAGTCCCGCTTCATATTATAATGAGCCTAAAAGTTATTTTCATATGTTTTGTGCCTGCGCAGTGCCTCTCAGTGGTCGTGGGCTGGGGTCTCTGGGATGAAGTAAGGTCTTCCTCCGTACCCTTCCTCGGTTTGAATTTTTTAGCTTTCTTCCTTGCGCATGCTTTCTAGGTCCCTGGCCATAGTCCAAACTCTAGAGCTGGTTTAAGCTGGCTTTAGGGTCTGAAAACAGGATCTCTTAGTCACGTATGCTTCCCTTATCAACGGTCTTGCATTCCCCCTTCCTTTCTTTTGCTTGGCAAGTCAAAATCTGTTAGTCAAGCTAAATGCATTGTTAAGCAAGCAGCCCTCCTTAATTCACCATCAACTTCATTAAAATTGGGCATTAAACATGCAAGACACAGTTAAATGCAGCAGTTACCCCCAGTTTTTAAAAGTGATAGTCAAGAGTAGGATAAGTATGTGGCTGTTACCCCGTGCACCCTAAAGATGCAGGCTAAATGAGGACTTGGAGGTTTTGCTCTACCCTGGCTGTGCCTATCCAGCCTTACCAAGTCACTTTCTGCAGGTCACTTCTCACTCTCCCTGCTTCAGTTTCTGCATTAAAAGATTTTTATTACACCAAACGGTTTGTGACTTACTATCATAAAGCACTGTATGAGATCTAGTTATGAACCAGGAATTCAATAGTTACGAACCATCAATGAAAATGCCCAGATCACAATCTGAGCCTAAGCAGACCCATCCGAAAATCTCTTCTGCATGGAGAAAAGAAGTAAAGATGTAAAGAAAGGCTGCTTACAAAAGCCTCCAACAAACAAACAACCCCCAAAACAACCTAAGCTAGTACAAGGTTTGTCTATTATTTCTTGTAGCTATCCAAAATGCAGAGTGACATTTAGATCTCTGTAAAAAACCTCAAGATATAAGGTGTTCCTCAGCACAACCATTTCTCGTCTGTGAGTGGTGACTCCATGTGCCATTGCACCCACTTCCACCCTGCCCTTCCAGGCAGTGCACTGCTTTGGGAACTGCACACATGGCATAAACAGGCTGCCTGCGTTCAGGTGAAGCTGTGCTGAACAGAAACGTCCTACATCTGTTCCTGACTAGCACTGGATTCTACTTCTCATGCACAGGATTCTTCAACACATTTTTTTTTTCTGAAGCCTAAAAATATCCTTTTAATGGCTTCTTAAAGGTCCTTTTAAAATTCTGCACACAGATCACATTTACTGCTGATAAACTGCATGACCTGAAGAACAGCACTGCAGTTTTACAGTAACTCCACTAAAGCTGTTTCGGGTTTATATTCAGGACTTCATATCCTAATATTCAGAGTTGAATTTCATTTCCTTTGTTACTCTGAAAGACCAGTAGGCAAAACTGTCCAATAACGAAGTTCAGGTAAGCATCAAAATCTTGTTTTATCCATCGTGTCCATGATTCAGAACTTAGTTTTGCATAGAAAAATCTTACATCCCCGGCAAATGCTTTCAAAAGTGTCAGCTTCGCATGCGCTCGCCTCTCCCAAAATAAAGAAAGCAGCTTTACGGCAAAGCCTTAGCTCTTCTGGCTGCACACCACACAAGGCACGACTCGGAGCAGACCTGCAGGAACAGGATTTCTGATAGCTACAAATTGCCCGCCCGAGGCCGCGATACCCAGAGCACCCAGCGGTGCCTGCCGGTGCACGCTGCTCCTCACAGCGGCTCGGAGGAGGTGCCGGAGCCGGCACTGCTCGGCCGGCGAGCTCCTGCCCTGCCGCGGGGGGCCCGGGCCAGCTGCCCGGGTGCAGGTGTGGGCCCAGGCCGTACTTGCGCCGGCGGGCAGGGCAGGGCAGGACGGGGAGGCGCATGATGAAACTTCGCAGTGTGTTTCAACAGCAGCTGGCGGCGGGGGCGGAGCCGGCGCCGGCGGGAGCCGCCTCCTCAATCCTCCGCCGCGGCGCGGACGGCGGCTCTCCGTGTCACCGGCGGCCAGCATCGGGTAAGGCAGCGGGGCAGGGGCGGCCCGGGGCTGCACCGGCAGGGCCGGCCGGAGGGGCTGCCGTCTGGGGCCTCCGGGGGAGCTGCCACGGTACTCGGCCTCCTGCCGCCGGCTGGCGAGGGAGCGGTGGGCCCGTGAAGTGCGGCAGCCGCCGGAGGAAGGGGCGGCCGTATGAGGGGAGCGGGTGTGCGCGGCGGGAACCTGCCCCGAGTGCCCGCGATCGCCCGGAGACCGCGGGCTACCAGGAGGACGCTCCAGATGGTGGGAAAGCCCAGCTCCATGTGGTGAGGCTGAGATCCGCAGCGCCATCGCTTGTCCAGATGGGAAAGATGTGGAGGGGGAGCAGTGTTGATGCAGTGCCACGCTCCCCTTGGCA
This sequence comes from Platysteira castanea, assembly GCA_013397175.1. Taxonomy (NCBI): domain Eukaryota; kingdom Metazoa; phylum Chordata; class Aves; order Passeriformes; genus Platysteira; species Platysteira castanea. The sequence continues at coordinate 177,078 of VYXC01010733.1, read as the reverse complement.
CGCCTTTTGCATCCCCAGGGTCCCTGTAGCTGTAGGCTTTGTGGCTCCCTGAACCTTAACCCTAATGGCCGCGTTGGGCTGATGTCTCCAGCTTCAGCCCAGCTGTGCTGTTAGGGTTAGGGTTCAGAGAGCTGCAAGGCCTGTGTCTATCTCCAGAGACACCGGGGCTGCAGCAGCGTGCTAGGGGGAGGGAGCATGGCACTGCAACAGCATTGCTCCCTCCACAACTTGGCCATCTGGGCCTGCCACGCGGCTTATGGGGAACTCCAGTCTAAACCTGTGCTCCTTTGGTTCGAAACAGTTCCCCCTTGTCTTGTCACTCCAGGTCTTGCTAAAGAGCCTCCCTCTTTTTTATAAACCCCCTTTGTATGTAAAGGCAACAAACTGAAAGGATGGTTAACGTTTCTGCTGAGATGATGTTACTTCAACAGATCATACTCTATGACCAGTAATGATTTGTCCTATTTGTGCTCTGTATAAAAAAAAAAAAACAAACATGGACAACCTTGCTGTATCTAAAGGGAAAACTTAAACCTCATTTCTTGCTGGCTAAAATTGGCTTATCATACTTTGCTTTGAGCAGGCCGGTTTTACTTCATGATCGTAAAGTCTGCTATTCTTTTGATCAGGCCTCTTGACAGTTAAGTGATTAACAGCCTATATCTGTTATCTGTGTTTTTTAGGTGTGTGGTGGGTTGACCTTGGCTGGATGCCAGGTGCTCACAAAAGCACTCTATCACTCCTTCCTCAGCAGGATGGGGTGAGGGGCTAGAAAATATGATGAAAAATAAAAAACATTATGGGTTGAGATAAAGGCACTTTACTTAAGGAAAAGTGAAGATTGTGCAGAAGGAAAAGGAAAAAACAAAGATTTAAAGATTTTATTCTCTCATTCCCATCAGCAAGTGATGTCCAGCCACTTCCTGGGAAGCAGGGCTTCAGCACGTGTAGTAATTGCTCCCCCTTTATCCTCCTTTCCCTTTGATTTTTTATCTGGGCAGGCATCAGATATGGAATATCCCTTTGAATGGTTTAGGTCAGCTATCCTGGCTGCCTTGCCTCCCAAGATCTTGCCTGCCTCCAGTCTTCTGGTGAGGGGGAAATGTTGGCTTGCATTGATGCTGTGTGAGCACTGCTCAGCAGTAGCCAAAACACTGCTGTGACACCAACACAAAACACAGCACTATGAGGGCTGCTGACGGGAAGATGAACTCCCCCTCAGCCAGACCCAATACATAGTGTCAGCTCTTGCTTACAGTGTTCATGTCTCTATTGAACAGGTTCTCCACTTGCAGGTAGACCAAGAGCCTCACAATGTGTGGTATCTGGGCCCTGTTTGGGAGCGATGAATGCCTTTCTGTGCAGTGCCTAAGTGCCATGAAGATAGCACACAGAGGTCCTGATGCATTTCGTTTTGAGAATGTCAATGGTTTCACCAACTGCTGTTTTGGTTTCCACCGCCTGGCAGTTGTTGATCAGTTGTATGGTATGCAGCCTATCCGGGTGAAGAAATTCCCATACCTGTGGCTGTGTTACAATGGAGAAATCTACAATTTCAAACAGGTGAGTGTTGTATACATGATAAGGCAATTTTTAAAACAATTTTTCTTCTTAAAAATTTCAAAACTAGCAGATATTCAGAACATCTTTAGAACATGTTGGACTAGAATATCGGAAAAAAATTTGGAAGTTAGCAAAGAGCTAGTATTTAAAAGGAAGTAAATTATCTCAATGAACTGTGAGTCTGGTAGCTTATTTAGCAACATACTTAATTTTTAATACTGAGAAATCACTTTTTAATTGACAAGAAGGGCAATAAATATTTGCATCTTCAGGTTTGTTCAGTTAAAAGTTAAGACGCATTCTTCATTATCTCTTGCGGAGGAGAATTCCAAGCCTCTTTCTCCCCTTCTTCTCTCTTCATAATACAAATACTTTTGGACTGTCTTGCTCTTCAGTTGTTTTATGTCGTCATTCTCCCAAGTTGTTGGGTATTGCATTTTTATTATTGCATCTCAATCTAGGTGGAATACGTCACTTATAATATAGTGATGCATCGTATGCATATATATGTATTTATATCAAAGCAGTAAGCCCTGGGGAGATATTGTCACTATGCCACAAAAGTCCTTAGGTGTCTGCAGCAGAAGTCAGGTTTTTTGTTGGCTTTTTGAGAGCCATCTAAGTGTCTTAGGCACAAAACAAGCAGCAACTCTATTTAGTTCCTAAAGTTTCTAAATGTCCCTGATGGATGTGATGCTGCTGCTAAACACTGTCAGTGTTCCTCATTCTCTGTGCTGAGATGTCCATGCTGCCTGTGTTACTTGGCAAGATGATTCAGATCATCCAAATTTGATGTATAAAGCAGCTTAAAACTGTGTCTGATTCTGAATCATGCTGAATGAATGTGTAAAATGTATCACATGCTAAGTGTGGTAGCATCAGAAACGTATGAATAATCTGAGATATTACAGCATTTCTAATGCTAAATTTTAGCATTTCTAACGTCACATTTTTTAAGACAAGTCAGGCTGCTGTCATCAGTGCCCACATCAGTGTCGTCATTGGGAGTTTTCTTGAAATTGACTGAATAGGCAGGAGATTTTATATTTTTTTCCCAGTCTTCAAGTATCTGGCTGTTTGAAGGGTGAGACTTTGCCCTGCAGTACATGTGAAATGTATTGTACCAACAGTCTGTATTATTTGCAGTGTTTTGCATTGTAGTTTTTCTGCTGTTGAAAGCAGTAAGAATTACTCAGTCATGCTACACACAGTCCTAAGGGTACCTTAATTGTACAACACTTGCATTCTACAGGAATTGGTTTGGTTGTTGTCGTTACATTATGTACCCTCTTTCTTTATAATGAGATTTTTCTTTCTTTGTAGCTGAACCCTGCCTAGGAAAGGCTCATCAGTGAAACAGGTGCCTTCCGCAGGGCAATGACTTACTTATTTTAACACTGACTCAATTTGATCTAAGACTGCCCCATAAGTAAAAATTAAAACCAAAGAACTTAAAATGTTAAAGCATTGGTTTTGTGGATTTCTTGACTTGTTAAGAGTTTTAGTGAAATCCTCTCTTTCCCTCTGTTTTGTATGTATTGAAAGGACTTTTAAGAGTAGCACCAGAAGAACACAAAGAGTATTTGGTCTGACTTAATGTCTGACAGCTACTTTCTTCCTCCCCCATTTTATATGCACAGGCAAAGAGAAAAGGCTGGTTTGAGGAATGGAGGAAGATTAGGCAGAAGGAAATTCTCTGCATAAAAAAACGCTGAGGAATTGCAGTGACTGCATAAGTAAACCAAAGATTATATCCAAAGTACTTTACTCTGTAGAGATGTTGCACATATCGATGTGTTTTGAGTTTGGTGGTTTTTTTTAGACAGTGGCTGGCTAGTGCTTCTGAGGACCGGGGTCATGGGTTTGCAATTTGACCTCCTCACATAGAAATGTATCCTTGAAAACTTGCCTTAGTGGGAATTGCTTCAGACTGCAGTGTCATTCTCATTGCCTAAGAGATGATCCTGGGTAAAATTTTTGTAGTGGGTTGTCCCTGGCTGGATGCCGGGCACTCACCAAAGCTTCCCTCCAACAAGTGGACAGGGGAGAGAAAATACAACTAAAGTTTCATGAGTTGAGATAAGAACAGGGGGAGATCACTCACCGGATACTGTCATGGGTAAAACAGACTGAACTTAAGGAAATTAAATTGAATTTATTACCAACAAACTCAGAGCAGGATAATGAGACGTAAAATAAGCCATAAAAAAAGAAACGTTCCCTCCACCCCTGTGGGGATACAGCTAGAAAGCAGAAGTGAGAGCACTGCTGAACTCGTGTCAGGGGTGAACGCAGTGACGCTGTTAGGCCGAAAACCGTGGCAGGCGGTGGAGCCTACCAGCAAATAGACAGCGTGAGGGAAAGGCAGGTTTGGGCAGGTTTGGTGTGTACCTGTGCACGTTGGTACTAGCTTTTAGTTTGCAATATTACTGGGAAACATAGATATGGTTGTTATAGTGAATATTGCTTGTATAAGGACCTACTTTTAGTAACTGCTGAAAAGGTATAAATACTCAGGTCTGTATCAATAACACTGGCTTATTGCACCCAAGCAATCAGCCCCATCTTTTCCATCGCTGACTGTCACTTGACACACCCCCTTCTTCCTTCCTGAGCTCTATCTTCTCCTCCCCTTCTGTTATCAGGGAAACAGGAAATGGGGGTTATGGTCAGTTCATCACATGATGTTCCTGCTCCAGTGTGGGGTCCTTCTCACAGGAGACAGTCCTCCACAAACTTCTCCAGCATGAGTGTGTCCCACAGCAACAGTTCTCCAAAGACTGCTCCAGTGTGGTTCACTCTTCCATGGGGTGCAGTCGTTCAGGCACAGCCTGCTCCAGGGTGGGTCCCTCACAGGGTCACAAGCCCTACCAGGATACCTGCTCCAGCATGGGCTCCTCTCTCCATAGGTCTGCAGGTCCCCGCCAGGACCGTGTTCCAGCCTGGGTCTCCCATGGGTTCACAGCCCAGTCTCAGGCATCCACGTGCTCTGGCATGGGGCTCCTCCACGGGCTGCAGGTGGATCTCTGCATGCCTGTGATCCTCCATGGGCTGCAGGGGCACAGCTGCCTCACCATGGGCTGCACCGTGGGCTGCAGGGGAATCCAGCTCTGGCATCTGGAGCACCTCCTGCCTCTCCTTCTGCACTGACCTTGGTGTCTGCAGGGCTGTTCCTCTCCACATATTCTCACCCTGCTTTTCTCTGGCCACGATTATATCTGCACAGTAACTTTTCTTTCTTCCTAAATATGTTACCACAGAAATGTTGCTGTCATTCCTAAGTGGCTCAGCCTTGGGCAGCGGTGGGTCCATCCTGGAGCCATCTGACACTGGCTCTGCCAGATGTGGGGAACACTTCTGGCAGCTTCTCACAGAAGCCGCCCTTGTAGTCCCTCCACTACCGAAGCTTGGCTACACAGACCTAGTACAAATTTGAACGCAAAAGTATAATTTCCTTCTTTGGCAGAAATATTTATCTAACTTTGAAACTGTGATTTGACATACAAGATTACTCTTATGAAACAATCACTAAGCAGCCAATGTTTGCAAATGCTTATTTATGTTTTTCTTTATATTTTTTCTTAGCTGCAGAAGCAGTTTGGATTTGACTTTCAAACGTTAGTGGATGGTGAGGTTATCCTTCATCTCTACAACAGAGGAGGAATAGAACAAACAGCATCCATGCTAGATGGTGTATTTGCTTTCATCCTTTTGGACACTGCAAACAGGAAAGTGTTTCTGGCGAGAGACACCTATGGAGTCAGACCACTGTTTAAGGTGCTGACTGATGATGGATTTTTGGGTGTCTGTTCTGAGGCAAAAGGTAAAGCCAGTTGTGTTTAGTGCCTAAGTAATCTTAGATATTGCTGTTGGAGACAAACTTCTTTGTTGGGCTTTTCTTCTTAGTGTGAAGAGAAAATGAACTGTAAGTTCAGTAATATATGGGCTATATTTAGTAGTATAAGAACTACACATCATTAAAATAAAAACATCCAAGATGTTTAATTGTCCTTAATGTCTCCAAAATAACTTTAATGAGAATTCTTTGTGTTGTGGAGTCACAGAAGTATTGAATTCAAGATGTTTTATGTTAGGCCAAAGTTAAATATAGTCTATTGACTTAGACTAGACTTATGCTACAATAAATTATCTTAGTCTTTGGCCTTGGTGTTATGTAGTGAACTAAGTAATTATGCCACAAGAACTGCTAATTTGTAAAAGCCAGGAATTTTGAAACCCTACTGAAATTTACTGCAGCGTAGGGTAAATTCCAAGAATCACTTTATTTGATGATGATTTTTTTGCTTTGAGATGACACATCACTGCTCTCTCTTTTAAAGTAATTATCTCTTGTCTTGGCATGATCATAAACAAATCCAAACAGTGTCAAAAGGGAGTTTATTGCCTAAAAAGCACTTTGGCTTAAACTGACTTTTATGATTAAAGTATGATTTTTCTCTCCCATTTATTGTATATATATTTTATTATCAGACTCCAATGTAGGTTGACGCTTCTAATAGTTGTACTATGTAGTAATACTAAAAGCTGCACCATTTCTGTTGCTTGGGAAGGAGGAAGGGAAGTGAATGTTTTGGAGACTGTGTCCTATAACAATCGTAGTGAATTACCAGTCCCTCTCTAACAGCAATTCAGTTCCCTTTTGAGGATGTCCTCAAGGGGCATCCAGGTGACCAGAAGGTGCAAAACATCCTCTTTCACATGGGGAATGGAAATGAGGTTTGGCTACAAGTCTAATACCTGGAATTCAATAGCAGTGGAGTAGATCAGTCAAGAACTGATGAGTTTTGAAATCACTAAATATATGTCAATTAAGCAATCACTACAATGATGTTGTTTTATTGCAAACTCCTTGACTTGACTTGTAGCTTGACTACACTTAATTTTAAACACAAAATTAGTTAATAATTGACATTCAAATTCTCCTAAGCATATTATACCTTGACCTGGACATCATGTAGTCAGTTATAAAAGTGCTCTTCCTAGTGCTCACAGGGATAAATTGCTGCTTGCCAATTAGTAAAACTTGAGGGTTTGCTTTCTCTGCTATCTGCCTCAGCTTGAGATGGCTCAGATCTATGTGTACATCCTGCCAGAAGCAGAATCATGCTCTAGCCAGGACTGATGGTGACTCAAAAGGATATTTTTTTAATACCAGGTTTAGGATTCAGAGAAAGTATTTGTATATAGTTTTAGTAGAGAGACTGTTAAGTGAGGTATAACTTAACCATTTTAAGTCAAAAACTCTGACGTTTTTCTTTTTTACCATCTTATGTATAGGACTTATCAACTTAAAGCATTCAACATCCTTATGTTCTAAAGTGGAACCATTTCTTCCGGGTCATTATGAAGTGTTGGATTTAAAGCCCTCTGGCAAGGTTGCATCAGTGGAATTAGTAAAATTTCATAGCTGCAAAGATGAACCACTCCATGTTGCATGTGATACAGTGGAAGCTCTGCCTTCAGGTAGTACAGCAAAGATTTTCCTACTTACTCTCATTTAAAAGTAAAAAAACCATAATCTTTGAATGTAAAATTTGCTTTGATTGTTTTAAGAAGTACCATTTAAGAAAGAAAACAATCTGGAAGAACCTTTAAAATGTAGGAACTTTAGAATTGTTTTTTGTAGGCAGTCATGTACAAAGATGGACTTGAATGTCCTTGTTATCAAAGGAGATTCAGACAAATGTCTTTGTTTCCTAGTTAGCATCATCCAGCTAAGTCTGAGTAACACATTTTGGACATTTTTTACGCTTCTCTTTTCGTTTTTGAGCAGGTTTTGACCTTGAAACGGTGAAAAACAATATCCGTATTCTGTTTGAAAATGCTGTTAGAAAACGTTTGATGGCTCACAGAAGGATTGGTTGTCTTCTCTCAGGTAAATAGCAAGGACCACAATGATTCCTTACCTTCTCCCTCTTTTCCCCATCCTCTCCTAGTTAAATGGAAGTATATTCGCTGTTCTGCTGCGATGTGATCACCTAAAATGATCTGAATCTTCATTTGCTTTTTAGAACAAGCAACAGAGAACTTGTTCGTTTGGAATAAAGTTTTCCAGTTTACAAGTATCTTGAAAGTCTTATGCTTTTAAAGTTTACCCTGGGCTGGGATCTTGGCTTATTGAGACACTGAGCATTTTAAAATAAGACAAATAAATATAGTATTCCTGTTGAAAATCACTCAATGTATTCTTAAATACATGAGATTTAGGCTTAGGTTGCTGTCTAAAAAGAAAATGTAATTACTTCGTTCGCTTTGTGCAGATTGAACCTAGAAGAAAGCCTTGTCATGTTTCAGAAGCAGGAGAAAGTGAAATTCTTACTTGCCACCTTTGCTTTAATCTCCATCCTAAACTTCCTTAATTTATCATATTACAGGAGACCATCTGGACCAAAATTATTTGCTACACTTTTTTGCAGATAAAGTAATAGCTTGTGGTACAGGAAGTTGTTCACTGAGTTAGCTGGTCACTGTTGTGATCTGATGGTTCAGTGTTATAGAGGTACTTTACAGAGGTAAGGCTCTGTAACCATGGGGCTGACACCTACATTTCCCGTGTTTGTGTAGCACTTGGTACTTGTGGTTAGAGTTCTGGAATGCTTTTCATACATTCACTGAGCAACTGTAATTACACTCATTTGTCGTGAACCCTATTAAATGTGCATCTGAATGAGAGAGAACTGACCAGGAGGTACTGCTGGACCATTTCTTTACCATGCAATCATAAAAAGTAGGAAGAAAGTAAATTAAACAGGAAGATACAGAGTTGGAAGATCTCAGTTTCAGTAAAAAATCTTATTTAAACTGCAAATTTCAAATATCTAATTAGAAGGCAGTCAGCAGCTCCTCTGATGCACATGCAGGAAGCAGCAAAACTAAGCGCCTGTGCTGGTATAAATAATACCAGATATCTCAGTGCTTCAAAATTTTGAGTATGCTTGGAACATCACAGAGAATTGCTTTTGTTTCCCGTCACAGAGGGAATTCTTCAACTTCACAGTGGAGACTTGGGTTTTTATTTTCCTGATTTCCGCACCCTGGGCACTCTTGTTTCTGTGCTCGACTTTTCTCAGAATTTGCATGTAATTTTAACAGGAAATATATTTTTTTACAAGATAGCATGCCCACAAAGGGGATCAGGGTGGGAATTGATGCGAATGCACTTAGCTGAAAAAACACATGCAGACTGTAGGAAACAAAGAGAAGAGGGTTTTGCCTCATTCTTATCAGAACTGCAGGCAGATGTGGGCAAACAGGTATTGTGCTTTGCTCAGTATTTTGTAGGAGGAAAGCAAGTAGAACTAGCCAAGGATTAGCAGAACCAGCTCATGATAATAAGAAGATGGATCCTTAGAGTACATCTAGGGAGCTTGTGCATCTCTTGGTTTTATTTTTTGCTTGTTCTCCAAACTGTTCAAATCCTTTCACTGTCCTCTAGAAAGAAGAGGAGAGGGAAAAAAAGAATGATTGGAGAAGAGTGGAACCCTTATACTAAGCATTCTGTTCTTTTACTTAATTCTGTTCTTTTACTTACAGCGAACAAAAAAAAAATCCCTAGTCCTATCAGTAGACTGTCAAATGTGTAGGTAAGAGGAAGATAGGGAGTGGTTTTGAAATGGAGAATAAATCCCATTTTAGCAGAGTTGAGAAGGGACATATTCTCTAGTGATACAATGTGTACTGTACACTTCCTGTTTATCTTGAAGAAGGAGTTCCGCTGATGTTTCTGACACCAGAAGTACTAACAACTGTTGCTGAAGATGTTCCACTAAAGTTGCCTGATTCTTTTATTAAGCAGAGTTAAATGTGCACTTGTATGAGAAGTACCTTCACACAGCTTGAAAATGAAGCCCACTCATAGGATTCCAGTATCTAGATTCCTCAAGGGGGTAGCAAAACATCATTCAAACACCTAATTAGATGATTTGTTTTGTTGGCAGGGGGCTTAGATTCCAGTTTGGTTGCAGCTATTCTTCTGAAACTGATGAAAGAAATCAACACTAATTATCCATTACAAACCTTTGCAATTGGAATGGAAAACAGTCCTGACTTACTTGCTGCCAGGAAGGTATCTTAAGCATTGCTTTCAGTTTGTTCTGAGCTACTGAATGCTAAACAGTGTATATTAATGGTGCTAACTTCATGGCATTAATAGTAACACTGCATATTCATTTATTGCTATGCTGTAAATCAATTTGCAGTAAGTCATTTGGTACAACATTTGCTGCCTAATCTTAGAAAAGAGGCAACTGGAACCTTACCTGTTTCCTCTTGCATTTGGAAGACTTCCATGATGGAGTCCCTGTTGCACTGTTGCCAACAGGATGGTACTTTGGACTTGTCTCAGTTCTACCTCTGGTTTTTAGTGTAGATCTCCATGCTATGGTTCCTATACTAAGGCATTAGTATATATGTTAAGTATTGTAAATTAATTATCAGTTAGCTGAATTAACAGCTTTGTACAAACCGTTTGGCATCTGGGTACTATGCAGGCTTTCATGACTTTTGTGCTGCTTTTTCTCTTAAGGGTTAATATCTGGAATATTTAGTCTCTACAGCTTCTGTTAACGTTTTAGGCAAGCAGCTGGATGGTCTGTTGCAATCATGATTGAACACTGTAATTAAGGAGACTATGTTCTCTCTGGAGAACACACCACTGCAAGTCAAAGAGCTGCTAAGTAATGTTTTTTCTTGATCTAATGTCATAATTTTCACTGTGGAAGAAGGGAGCTGGTGCTTTCACTGAATGTGTTTGCTTTACACCCAATGCGTGCTTATAAAATGTTTTAGTTGAAAAGTGATGCATTGTTTTGACCTTTTGTGAACAGGTGGCAGCACATATAGGCAGTGAACATCATGAAGTAATACTTAATACTGAAGAGGGGATTCAGGCAATAGAGGAGGTTATCTTCTCATTGGAAACCTACGATATAACAACAATAAGAGCTTCTATTGGTAAGATTTTCTTAATGGCAATCTTTGGTTTATATCACCCAAGTAAAATTCTATGCAAACCCACATGGTCATCTGCTAGATCCTTTAGCTGGCACAGAACCTGGGGACTGGGACTCCGAAACTCTGCTCCCCAGTCTTATCTGTGATACAACACTGAGGCAAAAGCAGTTATTTTCTTGTCCCTGTCTGCACAAAACAATTGTCAAGATCTGTTCTTGAAGCTTTGAGATGAAAAACAGTGAGTTACATAAAGAAGAAGCATTAGATCTGCAGGTCAAAATGTTCTGCTCTAGTAAGAATGAACCTTGGAGGAAGGGGGAAATTCACAGGTTTTCTGAGGTATTGAATATCATGATAGCAAAGCACAGTTACCCTTTCCTTGCATAATTTTAATACCAATATGAAGTATTTATTGTTGCCCTTTAGTAACATAGGTTTAGTAATACAGGTTCTTAGAGTGTATGTTTGATTCTGAGAAGTGAAGGAAGTCGCCAGCAGCTTCTAGCAAGGCATTGCCAGCCTGGTAAGAGGGGAAAACCCCTAATCCAGTGGGACCTTTTGTGTAATGCAAGCTACAGCATTTGACTCAGTTAATCTTGTGTCATCCTAAAATATCATAAAAGTTATGAAGCCAAATAGGCAACACAGTTTTTGGAACTGAACTCACTGTGTGGAATTTTTTCCATGAAGATGGGGTTTAGCAATGTGAAATAATGAATGCATTTCTTTAAAAATTAAAGCAAACTTTTTTCTGTCATTTTTTTATTTGTGATTTGCTGCTTAGTGTAAGAAATAATGAACTAGATCTTTTTCATTAAATTTGTAATACTTTTGTTATAAAAGCATACCATTCAGAAAGATGCATTGAGAGGAAGGCATAATTCTGTTTAATAAATAATTCTTTGCAAAAAAAAATTGAAAAAAGGGCTTCATTCAGTTCAACTCAGTGGCAGAGAGTTAAACAGCAACTTTTGCTTTTCTCCAAGGCTAGAAGGTTTCTTTAGCACTGTGCTGGAATTAATAATGTGCTTAATTTCATATTGAGTCAGAACAACTCCTCTGTGTGTTACCACAGGAATCCTCCAGTGTTCCCAGGATCACAAGTAGACACATCTTTCTGATATTTTGAGGGCCAGGTGTCAAGACACAGTTTAGATGTATTTGCAGCACCAACTTAGTGTGGCTATTGGAGGCTTTGAGTAACAATGAGATGCTACTTTACATTAGTTGTTTGTTACAGAAGAAAGTAGTGTAGGAGACAAATTTCTAAAATGCTAAATTTAAACTACTAGCTGTATATAGCATCATATATGTAGATGTACTTTAGTAACTTTATCCTTTTTTTTAAGGTATGTATCTTGTCTCCAAATATATTCGGAAGAAAACAGACAGTGTGGTCATTTTTTCAGGAGAAGGATCAGATGAGCTGACACAAGGATATATATATTTCCATAAGGTAAATATATTCACTATACAGAATGCCCTTGAGCTGCTTGTTCTGCCTTTCAGCAGAACATCTTTGAGATTTCAAGGTGTGATGTTTGAGAGTTGTCACAACTGTATATTTGTTGAGTTTTTCTTCTGGCATGGCATAAAATCCAAGGGATTTAATCACCTAAAAACCAGCTTTCTTAATCTTCAGCAATTCCTGAGACTGTTATTTCTTGTATGTAGTTTTTGCTGGGTTTGAGATCACTTGGTGGTCACTACAATTCAAATGCAGGACAGCCAGCAATGGTTCCCTCAGTGCAGCCACGTTCCACCTTGTGCTCCATGCTGTGTTTGCTTTCAGGCACCATCTCCCGAGGAAGCTGCAGAAGAGAGTGAGAGGCTTCTGAAAGAGCTCTACCTGTTTGATGTACTTCGTGCAGACAGAACTACCGCAGCACATGGGTAAAATGTATTCCCTTGGATGCTGAGCACTCATAATTTAAAAGCAAATGATGATTAGACAGGAAAAGACTGCTGAGGATTTGTATGCCAACATGAAGTTGTAGCCTGAAGGAATTTGAGCAACAGTAAAGCACACTGCCAAATTTAATCTAATCTGTGACTATAGGGCCCACTGTGTTGCCAACTGAAATATCTTGTGTCTGGGACTGTACTGGTCTTTACAGAAACAGTGAATTAGAAATACAAATATTCAGAGGTAAGGAGGGAAGGCAAACTTGTATCTGACTTTGGGGTCTTTGGAGGTTTAGACAAAGAGGAATCTTGAATCTGATGATCATCAGTACTAAAACAACATACTGAAAAGAGAAAAGTATGTGCATTAGTCAGGTAGCTGACTGTAATAAAGAGGTATTAGTATACAATCTGTGTAACTGATACCTTAAAGAATCTCCAAATTGAGCACTGTAGAAAATAGTGTTGTTTTACTAAACAGAAGCATTTTACTAGAAGAAATACATTAATTAAACCGAGAATAATGTTGGAAAGCTGTCTATAGATAAGGATAAGATGGTACATTTGGCAAAGCAAACAACTTAGGATGTTTTTCTTGTATATTGATCCTGCCATAAAATGACTTGCCCAGCTTTTTACAATCTTATGTTTGTCTTTCCTATAAAAAAGTTGGGTAAAGTGCTGGAGACCTGCCATTTGCCTCATAATTTCTTTTGTGCTGAAAATTTTTGCTACACTTTCAAGGCTGCTTAATATCACATGCTGGCTGCTTTTGTTTCTCTTTGGTCTCCGCTGCACAGCACTGCTAGGAAGAAAGAACCCTCATTAACAAATTAAAACAGAATTTAAGGAGTTCAGATTTATGGAGAAAAGGGAGAGGAACTAAGAATAGAGAGGAAAGGATGAAACTACCATTGTCAGTTAGGAACAAGAATAACTGTAAGGAAAGACTTGCCGTGCAAATCTTGTCAGTATGTGGAGAAATGGAGCCCTCAGTATTTGATTACTGAATACTCAGTATTGGGTTCATTTTGTTTTTTAGTGGTAAGGTGGGTATTACTTGAAGTAGCTGAAGCTTTTTATCAGAGTAGAAACTAAAGAGACAATGAAATTACTAGGGTGCAGTATAACATCTCCTTTCATTTGTGAAGCTGGCAGCATAATGCCTCTTGAGGAGACACACTGAGGGGTTCTTTCTGCTGAAGATGCAGTTACTGTCATTTTATTTGTTGCCTTGTGTCCTTAGAAGCTGTAGTATACAAAAGCAGGAAGGCTTTGTATGTGTATGTCTACCAGTGGTATAGGAGAGAACTAGTGTGAATGCTGTAGGGCTCCTTTTTGTTGTTTCTTGAAAACACAAACAAATGTAGATTTCAGAAATGACAGCAGAAGTCCTTGTTTGGTTCTATGATATGTTTACAAATGCTGATGCACTCCTAGTGAGTGACTTGGTAGTTCTCTGAGAGGAAGAGGATTTTTTAAAATGTGCTTTTGCATACATGTTGCAATGGTTGTTGCAGATTCTATAGGACTGTAGTCTGTAAATTCAAGGCACTATAAACTACCCAGCATATGGCATTATAACTAATCACAGTCTTTAATCTGTGTAGACCATACACTTTACAAATTGGTGAGTTAAAACCAGGTAGTTGTAAATATGCAAGTGAAATTTCTTCTAAATAAAAGGAGAAAACCTTTGGTATTTATGTGAAAGACAGGAAAGCTTAGTTGCTGTGGAATTTTTAAGTAGATGATTTGTTGGATTAATTCAGTATCTTTTCTATTTATTTCCCCTGCTTAGCCTTGAACTGAGAGTCCCATTTTTGGATCATCGGTTTACTTCTTACTATTTATCTCTGCCAGCAGAGCTGCGAATCCCAAAGGTATGTAAAACTAGGGTTGGATCCAAGTGTAAGCTTACAAATCCACTGATACATGTTCTAAGCATGACTGGATTACTGAATTCGGTAGTTAAGTCCTCCACCCAAAGTCAAGCATGCCCTTAAATATTTTACTGAATTGTTGGGCTACTGGGAACTCTTTTCTGAGCAAAACTTCTGAAAGGAAACCATTTCATAGGTGTTTAAATCCAGATCTTTGCACTACAATTCCTGAGATTCATTACATTGTTTTTTGTTCTGCAAACAGAATGGAATTGAAAAATACCTTTTAAGATTGTCCTTTGAAGATTCCAATTTACTTCCCAAAGAAATTCTCTGGAGACCCAAAGAAGCTTTCAGTGATGGTATAGCATCAGTAAAGAAATCCTGGTTTTCCATTCTTCAGGACTATATTGATCAACAGGTACAATACCACTTTTTTTCCTTTCTCACTTAGGTCTGTTAGATATGATTGCCAATGGGAGGCAGCTCACATACTTAGTTGAGAGAATAAATCTGGGTTTAAGAGTTAACTTGAGCTTCCTGGTGGAGTAGTAGGATAAATCTTAATCAATGTTCTTCTAGATATCTGAGTTGGTTAAAGGCATTTGTGATCCTAGTTACAAAGAAATATTAGACCTTGCCAGAAATGACTGTGTAAGGAAATGAACATCATTTAAGTGTCTGGACTGCAAATTAGATTGTGCATCAACAAACACAATTCCTGTGTTACGGGCAAAGCAGCTGCTTCAGCTGAAGGCACTTGCATGAACTTACTCTGCAGCTGAGTAACAACATAATGACTTTATAATGTACTTTCTTGTTTGCGTCATTCATTTTTCAAAGCCATCCCCAGCTAAGCCTTTTTGCTTTTTAAAGCCTCTGCTTGCACTGTTAACCAGAGAAGACTTACAGCATTTTGACTCTGTACAAGGGATAATCCTCTCTGCAGTGCAGAGGTAGTTTAATCATGGAGAGGAAGGACTAACACCCTATTTACACCAGAGCTCTGTTATATGGAAGTCTGTGTAGTCAAGCCTGTGGATGGGAGCTGGTCTGTCCTACCACCAACTCTTTGTTCCCCGTTTTCTTTCTCAATTTCGTCAGGCAGCAGTGTTGTGCTGCCTGCTCTGAGCCTGTACTGCTGTAGGAGCAGCAAATCTATTTCACAGACATGAAAAGTTAGCATGTTGGCAGAGGAAGCTGCTCACTGAATTTGCCTCAACTGGTGCAGCTATTCATCCTCCCTTTCTTAGCCAACTTAGCAACTGCAGGTGTCTTTGCCTCTGCATCGCAGGTCTTCTGTTGCTAAGAGCATGGTTGTACAAACAGTCACCTTTTCCTCAAGCTACAAAAGCAACCCAGGAAGCCACTTACATAGCAAAATGACTGCTTTAAGTTTTTCCACTTGTTTCACAGCAAAGGAAGGGTAGGAAAGAAGTGTCTATGACCTCACTAGCAAAGGTGGTTGTGACCCAGAGAAATGGGCTTCACATGTCATGCAGAGAAATAACAACGGCACTGGAAATACATTTACATATTCATAAAGATCAAGTGAGCCCATGACAAAGGTTTGACCTGTCAAACCTGTGCCTCTAGAATAGGCTTTTTTTTTCCAAAACTGTGGACATTTAGTGGTTGGTGAATCCTTGTGTGTCTTTAAAAGTTAGAGATATTTGCAGCTTAACTTGCCTTTTGCTTGTGTCTGTAGGTTGATGACCTTTTACTGGAGAAGGCAGCAGAGAAATACCCTTTCAATCCTCCTAAAACAAAAGAAAGTTATTACTACCGCCAGATCTTTGAAAAGCACTACTCAGGGCGGAGCAGCTGGCTACCCCACTACTGGATGCCAAGATGGGTTAAAGCTACTGATCCTTCTGCACGCACATTGAAACATTACAAGTCGGCTACCCAAGAATAGGCTGTTCAAATAATCCCCCAGCAAAAGTGCTGGAAGTGTTTTGTGTGCACTCTGCTTTAAGAAAACCAAACAAATTATGCAAACCTAAAGCTTAAATCGTCTTTAAGATGTACTTTGACAATGCTGTTGGAAATGAGAGCTTTCTGTTGTTAGTGTACTATTAAAAACTTATGCTGCTGTACCAAAACTTTGTAATTCATGGGAAAATACTTTCTGGACAAGGGACTACTTTATTTGACAGCTCTGTTCCTTATGTAACCTTGATTGTATTCATTTTCCTTGAAGCAATTTAATATATTTTAATGTGAGCTCTATCTTGAGGACTTGAATCAGGCCGAGGGATGCAAACTGCTGCTGACCCTCTGAGCAAAGGGGAATTGGACCCTTGCTATCTAGTGATTTGTGTTCCTGGCTGTGGGACTTGGATAGTCTCTATATTATTCTATTCTGAATGTCCTTCTACACACTCCTGAAAACCTTGGTCTAGTTTTCAAAAAGTATTTAGATATTCATAGCTATGCAGAGATGCTTACTATAGTTTATAATAGGGGTGGTGCTGGGTGTTAATTAAAAGAATGGCAATTTTATTTGTTACTGTGAGGCCACCAGTTGGCTGTTCTGTAAACATACCATCAGTTGAAAGACTTACCGAAGAGCAGAATGGATAAGAGCAGCCAAGTTATATCTTTGTTTCTAACTCAAGGACTTCCATTTTAAAATGTATTTATTATTCTTGAAAAAATAGTGTTAGCTGGGTGAAGTGAGTAGTCTGATGGAAAATTACATCAGTAAGTATTTTAAGAAACTTTGTGTTTGTTGTGAGAATTTTCCCACCTGTATGATGAAAAGGTCAACTGTTGCTGCTGAACTGCGTGTGGCCAACTCTGGGTGAACTGAACCTGTCAGCTGTAGACTGAGTTGGACACAGCATCACTGACACCCATGGGATCAGATGCCTTGCTTGGAAAAAAGGGGAAAAAGCCGCTTCAGAAATCACAAGAACTTCTAAAACTCTACTGAAAAAGCCACCTGATTTTTTTACCCAAGATAACTTTTTATTAATTGCTTAGTCATGGGGGTTACTTTTGTGAAGGTAACTTAAATATAAGGGTGATCAAGAAGTACGTATGTGTGCTGCAGATTGACTTGATTAGCATCATGCTCTTTATGAAAACAAGTTGTATTATTGTCCCTCTTGACTAGGAAACCAAAGCCATTTTTTATTTGAAAGATAAAATATAACCTGTTCTGATTTAAAACCTTCACAGAATGACTGGTTGTCTGTTTTTTGCTCCACCCTAATCCTGCATTTAAGTCTGTATCCCAGAAACTTTACTGAAACCTTTTGGTGGCACCACTGCACTTGTGAGCTGTCTATAATACGTTCCTGCAGCCTTCTTTACTTAAGGGCCATGTGCATGTCTTTTTTGATTTCTTTGAAGCAGTAACAGATATTTTGAGTTGAGAGAGGAGTTTAGAGTGTTGTGTGGTTAGGTACTGACGTGTAAAGGTAAGATTTACTACACACTGTAAACTTCCAAGACTGAGATAGGGAAACAGCATTTGCCTGTAGTGAAAATAGGCTAAACACGTTTTGGGGCCACTGCTCAAATGCACTTTCTGCTGCAACATTGCAACAGTCAAGGAAATCCAACTAAATTTTTTAAAAATTCCTAATACATTGGAGATTTTTATATCAGGGCAATATTCTAGATTGATGATTCAGTTATTTTAGCTTTTTACTAATGTGCAGAGGAATAATACTGTACTTGCTGCCTTGTTAAAGGTCTTTTGAATGTAAAACCCATTCATTCCTTCTCCATGTATGGAATTCTACAGCCTTTTTGGTTTCTGTGATGCTATATTTTCTCTTTTTATCCTTTAAAATAAAAATTGAGGCAAAAAAAAGACAAAAAAGGAAACTCAAGACAAAACCACCCAGCTGCTCTGGATCATCTGCTAGCTGCAGCCTTGTTTGTAGTTTGTCACAGGAAGGAACAGGATGCAGATACAGGATGCAGTGCTGTCGTGTCTAGTTTTACTCTAGCTTTATTCCTGCTGTGGTGGCCTCTTTTTCTCACTCTGTTTCTTTTGGATAAAATTAAGCTGGACTGTTCTGACAGCTTGAGAGTATTGGTTGGAGTATTGTGTCGGGATGGGGAATTGAAGTTGGTGGTCCACATGGGGAAGGCAGAGATGAATAATTGCTTCTCTTGCAGGACTGATGAGGGCTGAGGGAGAACCTACACGGTTCTTGCAAAGTGGCTAAAAGAAGGTAGGAGTTCTTTTTATCGATTTGGGGTGTTTTTGTTTTAATTTGAATTGTTATTTTGTTTTCACAAAACAACAATTCCTTTTGAGGAAGGAGAAATTAACTGTTCCAAAGAGAGCACTGCAGGTTATGAGAGGTTATGAGCACTACCAGGTGCTTAAGGTTGCCCAGTGACACCCATGCCCTTCATCTTTTTTAATAAAGCCTACATGCTGTTTTAGCCTCCTGTTGGTTGCCTGTGTGGAGCCTCACTCACTGTGCCACATCCCAGTGTCCCTGACAGTGGCTCTAGAGAAGCTCCTCAGTACAAACCAGCATGTAAGATCCAGGAAACACTTGGCAGGACTTTAGGGACCCTTAGTCCATTGGTCAGAGTTTTTTTGCATGGGATGGTTTGAAGTTATGTAAAATTTTTGAAACTGTGTTTAAAATCACAGTAAAGTGTAAAAGCAGCCTATTTTAATTAGAGTCTTTGGAGGGGGGGACTTACTTTGTTCTGATACAGACCTAACTTCTGGTTCCCATGAACAGAAGTTGTGGAAGCAGGATTTGATACAAGGTAGGCCTGTGTTTGAGCTGGCTAGTGAATGGTCTCTCCAAAGGAGAGAGCAGCTGAAGTGTGGGAGAGGCTGCTTATTTCTGTAACGAGTTACACTGTGTGTTCCTCAGTGCCTTTCCATGGGATAGCCAAAGCACACACATCACCTGCACCATGCCTGTCACAGTTCCTTATTTTGGAACTTTGGGGCCTGTTGCTTTTTATTTATGTGTCTACATAGACACTGTGGTTGATGGAAAGGCTGCAGTTAAGAAAGTGTTAAAAAGTTTTGTGTGAGCCTGGCTCTGGATGCAGGTAATGCACAGAATTCTAGCTATTTTTAAAAAAATTTTAATAATATCAATTTATTTTCATTTAAAAGAGTAATTTTAATTTTTTATTTACAAAGCTTGTTCCCAGAAAAGGGACAAAAAAGAATGAAGCAGAGAGGTGATCTTTGCTGCTGTGCTTTCCTGGTACCTGCTGTGCTACCGTGGGAAGGTGGTACATTAACAGCTGCTTTCTAAGACCCGTTTGTGTTATTTCACCCAGCCCTCTCTGTAGTGCCCCTTTCCATCTTTTTGTTGCGTGGAAACTCTTTCAGTAAGAGAAGACTAGCTGGGCAACCGGTTTCTTCCAGCACTAAAGTCAGGTTTGGATCTTTCAGTCATCCTATGAGCTACAACAAAAGATGTTGACTACCCTGGAGTCCACCTGACTCTTGTGTTTCTCGCATTGCAAGCGAGTCGGGGCTGACTCTGCCCCTTGTTCTGTGTCCCGGGAAGCCAACGGGAAGCCACGTTTCCCCCAGAATGACACAAAGAGACTGTCAAAATTTGAATTCGGATCGAGAAGTTGCTTCCGGGATAATTTCCTAATTTTTTTTTTTCTTTTTCTAGCCGGCAGATGGCAGCCGCTAGTTAGCGCGTCCGTGCAAGTGAGCTCCTCATCCCTAGGGAAGATGCTCTCCATCCTGCTCTCCTTCCTGCTCTCTTTCTGCTTTTAGTATCTTCCTTCACAAACGCTTGTCACTGGGATTTGTGCGTGAGCCTCATGGAATTTAATAAGTAGTTGATTAGAATAAGGATAAAGCCAAGCATAAAATAAAATGCTTTGAATCTGGTCTTGCTCAAAAGATGTTGTGCAGAGCTTCTAATGCTGGTGCTGCAGGTAAGGCAGCAGCTAACAGTTGAATTGCGTTAGTATTGAAGGCATTCAATATTCAATTTAGAGATAATTCAAAACTAGTTATATTAAAAATCAGTAATGTGAGTTGGAACAGGTATAAAGTGTCAGTTCTAGGGAAGATGAAAGACAATACCAGACTAGGGAATAAGCAGTGTTCATTTTACCTCTGAAGTTGTTAGGGTTTTTAGTTTTTCCTTTTTTCTTTGTGATTAATGTATGGACCACAGGATTTCAGATAGTCATACAAAGAGAACATTTTGATAGAATCATAGAAAAATTTGGGTTGAAGGGGACCTTAAAGATCATCTAGTTCCAACCTCTCTGCCGTGGGCAGGGATACCTTTCAGTAGACCAGATTGCTCAAAGTCCCATCCAACCTGGCCTTTAACACTTCCAGGGATGGGACATCCACAACTTCTCTGAGCAACCTGTTACTGCATCTTGCCACCCTCACAGTAAAGAATTTCTTCCTTATATCTAATCTAAACCTACTGTCTTTCAGTTTAAAGCCATTACCCCTTGTCCTATCACTTAATATCCTTGTAAAACATCCCTCTCCAACTTTCTTGTAGGCTCCCTTTGGGTACTGGAAGGTGCTATAAGGTCTCCCCAGAGCCTTCTCCTTTCCAGGCTGAACAGCCCCAGATCTCTGTCTGTCTTCACGGAGAGGTACTCTCACCCTCTGATCATCTTCATGGCATCCTCTGGACTTGCTGCAACTGCTCCATGTCCTTCCTACACTGAGGGCCCCAGAGCAGGATGCAGCAGTCCGGGTGGGGTTTCACCAGAGTGGAGTAGAGGGGCAGAATGCCCTCCCTTGATGTGCCGGCCATGCCTCTTTTGGTGCAGCCCAGGAAACCATCAACTTTCTGGGCTCTGAGCGCACATCGCCGGCTCGTGTCAAGCTGCTTGTCCAGCAGCACCCCAAGTCCTTCCCCTCGGGGCTGCTCTCAATCCGTTCTCCACTCAGCCTCCATTTATGCTTGAGATGGTTCCGACCCAGGTGTGAGGCCTTGCCCTCGGCCTAGTTGAACGTCAGGAACCCACCTCTCAAGGCTGCTAGGAAGTTTTACAGGTGCACGTCAGAAAGGCTTAGGTACTTTTTTTCCCTCAAAAGTATTATTTTAAAAATGCATATGCTTTATAAAATGAAGTACATAACATAAATTTGGAAGTATTTCCTGTTTATGTAAATGGCCAATCCAGTTGTTTTGTGAACTCTGTGATGGTAAGTTGTGTATACCTGAGCATATAGACTTGAGCCCTATCAGGAAAAAACATCCCCCAGTGACCATTGGTGGTGTAATTACAATGTGGAAACACACACAGCCTTTCCCCTGCTCCAGACATGCTCTGCATGCTCTGAGTAAGGTCTTCTGCCTTTTTTCCTTTTTNNTTTTTTTTTTTTTTGTGGTACAGGATGCTTAAGTGATGAATTTTCATCAAGGAGAAGATAGAGTAATTGAGTACAAAATAGTCCTTTAGAAAATTTTAATACTGGGTACATAAAATTGTTTGAACTGACCTCAATTCCTAAACCGTAATCATCTTGCAGAGGCCAAGAGGAGAGTCAGATTGTTCTGGTTGGAAAAGCAGCCTCCATTTTTGCTACTATCAAGGATAGACGTTGTCTATATTAATAAACTGTATTACTTAACATCTTTCACCACTGCTCTTGAAGACTGCCTTTAACACCTGGGGCAAAATATATATTAATACAAATTACTTTTGATTAAAACCATTATTATTTTAGCACAAAAAGGAAGGGGGTGGTAGAAAGGAACGTTCTCTTTTTAAATATTTAAATACTCATTATACCAAAGTGATACAAATTACTGGCTGACTGACAACTTGCTAATAATAGCTTAAAAATGCAAATAGAGCTATTATCCCAATTGACACTAATTGGAACTCCTTTGGCAGCCTGGGAGGGCAGGACAGGAAGGTTTAATTGTTTCCTCAAGCTGGAATTGGGCTGGTAAGGAAGTGTGGAGAAGATGTGCTGTGGATAAACAGGTTTACATCTGCAGACATCAGAATTCATTATGCTGTATTTCAAGAAACTGCTCTGAAGTGCTGTCTTGTGCCTGTGTACAATTTGGGTGAGGTTTGTGATGGGGCTGGTCTCACTCACGGCCGCACAGTGCAGGCTTTGCCCAGGCTGAGTTAGCACTCTGGGAGTCCAAGCTGTAAATGCTCAAGTCCCACAAAACAGCTATGATGTCTTCTGGGTATTATGAAAATTTACAGTTTTAAAATTCACTGAATTATAATCTTTTTAAAGTGGAGTCTTAGAGTAATGACACTGTGTGTATATATTCCTTCAGTAATTACTGTGTATCTTCTCCAAGCAAGATTTCCTTCCAGAGCATGTTGCTTGAATTTTAATGCTTTGGTACCCAGAAACACAATATGGTTATTGTTGTCTGAGTGTTATAACAGTGAAAATGAAAGCATTTCTATGTGCCAAAATGGAATATCTGTGATTAAAGGTGTTTTGTTACTCAGCTAGATGTTTTCAATGCTAACTAGCTTATGAAAATAAAATGTTGAAGGTATATTAACATGCTGGTGCTGAGGCACTCCAGCTCTGATTGAAAATAGAAGGCATGAATTTATGCAGCTCTTTACCTGCTTCACACAAGTCTACCCTCTCTTGCCTTCAGGTGGTGTCTCCATTGTTAACATAATGTTCGACTCGATGATCTTAAGAGTCTTTTCCAACCTTAATGCTTCTATAATATGTTGGTGCAGGTATACCCTTTAACTCTTTTACAGCTGTGCTGCTGAAATAGCAATGTAAGAAATGGTTTAGATAGGAAAAAAACAGAAAAGGTACCTTTATCCCCCACGCATTTTCTTAGCATTTAACATTCTTTATAATTTGTGACGTTTCTTTGCACTTAGGTAGCACATGGCAGAAGCTGCTGGTTAGGTACATGGTGTGCATGGCACCTCTAGCACAGCCGCTGTTGTTACTTCTGGCCAAGCCATCTCACCTTGCTGGGCCTCCTCCCTCCACACTTCTGGGAGAGCACGAAGCACCATGACAGATGAAGTGTTTTGTTGTCTAACAGTCTGTTTGCATTTCATTTCTTCCATATGCACTAAGTGGTAATTTAATTTGGAGATGGATGTAGAAAACAAGAGGTGATTTTTGGCACACACTCTGTGTACCTCTCTTTTAAAAGGAATTTCTGAGCTGGTTTATTCTGACAGAAGTCAGGTATCTATCAGGAATGGAACAGTGATAATTTTTAATGAATATCATAATGAATTTCACACAGCCTCTCCAACTGACAAATGTTTCAGTCTCTATCAAGAATATTAAAAGAATAATGCACAGAGTATCTTTTCTACTTCCCTGAAAGATGTAGGTTCAAGGATGTTTGTTCACTTGCTAACACCAAAAACAAAAATTAAAAAATCACAACTCTTCCAGTAACAAGTATTTTCTATAAAGAGAAGTGAGCTCTTTTGAAGATAACATGAGGACATGTGGCTGTGTCCGGCACTGCAGGTGGCTATGTGCTGACATGGTACAACTCCATGGAAGGAGCCACTGTGTGCTCTTGTCCTGAGATGTTTGTCAATGCAGTGTGTGATATTATGGCTAAGGGAACTGCATGGGCTCATCAGAAGAGCATTTGGTTGTTACCAAAGTTTGCACTGGGACTTGCTCCGTATGTCTTATGATAAAGCAGTTAGCCATTATTTAAGAGAAATTGTTTAAGGGACAAAGTTTGCATTTAAATAATGGCTGTTCGTAGCTCTGAAGGAGCTGTTACTGGCGTACTCTGAATAAACAGCATTTTAAAGAATCACCTTAATGATTTACAAAAAGCCTCTTGATGTTATTCTGCTCTAGCTCATGATGGTTAGGGGCTGGTTTCCTGCAAGATCCCCATGCCCAGATATTTCCAGATCCTTCCTTTTCTTTTGGTTAGGACTATGCTGAAAAACACCAGTCTCCAGACATAAATAGAGAAAGGACTTGCTTGTGGCATCAAAGTTAGGCAAGTGCTGCAGAGCCTGAGCTCTCCAGGTGAAGTGAAGTGTGGGGGCCCAGACTCCCCTGGCAGCTCCCATTTCATGGGCAGGGTTTTTGAGCAATGGCTCTGGCTTTGGCTTGCCAGGTTAAGTTTGGCTGCATCTGCACCATGGACAACCAGTCTCCATGCAACGGCAGACAGATGGAGATGATGGATAGAGCTGCTGGTCGTCTGTGTCACTCTTGGGCAAGACAGGCTTCTGAGAGCTTGACTTTGGCATCCCCGTCTGGGTGGAGGGGAGTGCCCGTGTGTGAGGGAGACAGCACCTACCAAAAGAGCAGTCACGTCAGAGTGGAGATGACTGATGTATTTCTGGGGGCAAAAAAGAAGCAAAAAGGGTGCTGAGCATGTTGGAGGTGGGCTGTGATGTCAAACTGCCTGTGGCATCTTCAGTGGGGACAATTACCAGCATTACTCTGGGTTTACTCTCTATGTTTATTTCCTAGAAATATTTTTATTGCTTTATTTAAAGCTTGCTTGCATTTTGCTGACAAAATGCCCTTGCTGCAGTGTTATTGATTAGCTTATGCAGCCTGATGGATGTCAGACTATTGCCACCAAAAACAGCTCAGTCTGTGTCACAGCTGTGGCTGGCTGTTGTGGAGACAGTGAGGGATTTAGTGAAAGCCTCTCCAAAGCCTGCAGTGGAGCTGGAGAGTGGGCACTGCCCAGTGATCCAAGGCACGAGAGGCCTGGGGCTACAAGCAATGCTGTCCAACACATAAAATTGTTTAAAAGCTGATGGAGCCCTAAAAGGGAGATTAAAGACCACAGAAATTATTTTAAACTCTCTTTTGAAGTACTCAATAGTCTGTAGACTATATGGCTTAAGACTAAAGGCCTTGTCAAGACATAATTCCTCTTTGAGTCTCCAGGATCCCAGGATGTCTGTGAGGGCAAATATTGGTATGGGGAGGTGTTGGGAGTGAGTCTGGGGTAGGGACAGGCAGCTGGGCTGGATGCCTGCAGATGAGCACAATTCATGCACCTCCACATCTGCCCAGGACCTGCTGGGTGGGCACAGCCCCACAGCCCGGATGTGGCACAGCCTGGCTGAGCCATCACTGCCAGCACTGAAATGTGAGGAGGGCTCTTTTTTCCTGCCAGTGCTGAAATGTGATGATGGGTTTTTTTGTATTGTTGGTAGAGTCAGTTGGAACATTTCAGACTATGCCTTTTGGTGTGTTTGCTTTATTTCTATCTCGGAATATCTGTCTGTACAAACATATAAATAAGTGCCAATTTGAAACTTATTGTTCAAATTCCAAATTAGCACAAATCTGACACTGTTTTGCCATCAGAAATTAAAATTAGTTGTTTCAAATGCCAGATTAAGACCACTCAACAGACTGACATGTAAAAGAAGACTATTTTGATGACAGAGGCTCAGCCTTTCCTTCTAGAGTAAATTATGGTAATGCCATTGACATGCTTGAGGGAAGGAATGCCATCCAGAAGGACATGGACAGGTGTGAGGATTGAACCTATGCGAATTTCATGAGGTTCAGCAAGGCTGGGTCAGGGCAATCCCAAGAAAAAATACAGGCTGGGCAGAGAATGGATTGAGAGCAGCCCTGAGGAAAAGGACTTGGGGCTGTTTGTGGATGAGCAACTCAACATGACCCAGCTCACAACCCAGAAAGATCCTAGGCTGGATCAAAAGCAGCGTGGCCAGCAGGGTCAGGAAGGTGATTTTGTCCTTCTACTCTGCTCTGATGAGACCCCACCTGGAGCGCTTCATGGGTTCCCCAGCACAGGAAGAACATAGACCTGTTGGAGCAAGTACAGAGGATGGACATGAAGATGATCAGATATTTAAATTGAAAGAGAGTAGACTTAGATTGGTTTTAAGGAAGGAATTCTTTAAAATGAGGGTGGTGAGACTCTGCAGCAAGTTGCCCAGAGAAATTACTGATAGTCCGCTCCTGGAAGTGTTCGGTGTCAATTTGGTTGAAGCACTGAGTAACCTGGTCTAGTGAAAGGTGTCCCTGTCCATGGCAAAGTGTTGGACTAGATTATCTTTAAAGGTGCCTTCCAGCCCAAACCATTCCATGTTTTTTCTATAAAATTCAGTCCTATCTGTTTGCAGGATGCTGTTATTTAGTACCTGTGCTGTCTTTCAACCACTTAAAGCCTACCTGTTCGTGGGCTTTGCAGTGGTTTCTTCTGCAGGGAGCGGATGGTGTGGCTTTTGCTTTTCTCTCTGTGTCTCACAATTCAGCACACATGGACTGTGAGCTCTGCGAGCATCGGGGACCTCCAGGCAAAGGTAACAGCATTTTAAAGTTTTTCTTTCTTTTTACCCTTCACTGAGCATTATTCAGCATGGTTTCCACAGTCCTTTTGCTGTGCTGCTAGCCCAGCAGTCAGCTTCTCCTCCTCATTGAGCTCAGTGGGAGTTCATACAGAAGTTTATTAGTTAGAAAATTAGCCCTGGAAAGCAAAGAGCTGCCACAATGCCAGTACAACCCCAGTGTCTGACATCAGTGTGTTCCCTGTGTGGTTCCTGCCACAAGTCCACCTCAGTTTTTCCACCATGTAGCCCCCCACTTTGCTGGATCTGGATTCAACCAGCTGGAAGTGGGATCTGTTTTGCATGAGCAGCCTTAGGTGCTGTTTCTAACCTAGCAGGAGTGAGGTCCTGCACCCACCTGCTCCTAAAGCGGGTGGTTGTGATGATGCCTTAGGTAACCTTGAAAATAGAGGTTTACAAGTTCATTTCCAAAATGGAAAACAACAAGCATCGAGTCCCTTTGTATTACTTATTTTTAAATTTAGTTTATATACACTGTTTTTATTGATGATTCATCTGCAATGAAAGCTTGCATCATAGCATCAGAGAAGTATAGCTTGTAGCAGGAGGAAAGAAGATAAAACTCCAGATGCCTTGGCAGCTGGTGAGATGGATGTAGCATTTCAGGACTATCCTGTATATATAGTGATCAGATATTTTAATTAAAAAGATAATTACAGTCACTTTTTTTTCTTTTATGTTGCATGGATTCATGCCAGCAGGTGCTTTTATCATGAATCTGAGGGATAGAATTTATTAAGAGTTTGGCTTTCAAACAATAAACCTACAATATTGGATTAATTCCACAGCAAATTATTCCCCTTGGAACTGGGAGATACATCATGCTCTTTCAATTCAGTCAGCATGCTTCATTATTTCCATGGGGTTTAGAAGGGACGGCACCTTGTGTGACCTGGAGCAACCCCAGGAACTCCTATCTCCAGTAACAAATCCCTCAAACAATAACCAAACACACATGAGGAGGCTCACAGCCTCCCTGCAAAAAGAAAGAATTAATTTGATATTTCTTTCTGTCTCAGACCACCGTTGCTTGGATCCAAATCTCATTCCAGACCAGCGTGGGAAATAACTCCATCACCATCACCAAAGAAAGTATGTTGCAAAAGCCCCAGAGTAGTTTTTATTTAAAATGTTACCATAAAATTCCAGACTACGAAATGAAGACCTTGGATTCCCATTCAAACGTTACCCATCCCCCTTTTTAAATTATATTGGTACATAATCACAGAACATAAAACATGCTGCAATAATACAAGTATATTTTTGATACAGAAATTACAGTACATTATAAACCATGAAAACAAATTGAGGCACTAGACTGAACATCAGTTCTGTTCTGCACTAGCTATGAAGCTGATAGACTCGCTTTCAAAGAACCAAAGAATACTTGATTGTTTAGTAAACATCGCTTTATGGGTCATATCAAACAATGTGCTTTGTTGTGAGACATCACCAGGGTTGCTGGTCCTTTCAGAACCACAACACACCTACGCAACACGTATCACTGCCACAATATGAAAAATAATAATTTTATTGAATGTACAACTCAAAAAACCAAACCCCTTCATTTATTAAATAAATAATTATTTCGTACAGTGGTTAGTTTATATTACACTGCATTGGCCATTAGAACAAATGAAGTTTAATAAATAACACACGGGAATGTCTCATTTACGCCTCCGTTCGTAATTCTGTGCTATGCTCCCTTCGGAGGACCCTGCAAAAAATGAAGCAGATTGAAGCACAAGGTACAGCCTTGTGTAAACCCTGGCAAGCACAAGAAGTGTAAGAGACCTGCAGCCAGCTGGGCCACCACCAGACCCCAGCAGCATGTTTGGAACAGAGACCAGGGCTCCTGGCCCAGCCCTGAGCTGCTTTGATTTGTTTTTACCTCTCAGACTCCAGGAGGCTGAAGGTCTGAGCAGTGCTTCTGCTGAGCTGCTTGAAGCACCATTAACTCAGAGCCCCTTTATGTCCCAGTAATTCAGCTAAGGGATGGGATCTAAGCATTCAGGTCAATTTGTGGTAGAGACTTTCTGTACAGACATATCCACCTTCATTCCTGCACAGTCAGCTCTTTGAAACTCTCCCTGTCCACAAGCCCTGCACACAGGGATAATTTTACTATAAGCTGCGGCAGGAGCCAAGCTCCTCAGATAGACTCAGACTACCACGCTGACTAGCTGCAGGCTAAATTAGAGTCATAAGTAATATATTTTATGTTTAGTAGCGGTAGATCTCTCCTTCTTGTGATTTTAAAATAAGAGTGAAATCCAGAGAGCCCTTCTTGAGCAAGGCTGTCCCCAGACCAGGGACTGAGACATCAGCACCCCCCTTACCCTGCTTTGGCACATGAGGCTGTAAATCAGCAGCCTGCTCACACCCAGAGGGACAGCATGAACTCCTGCACATTGCCAGGGTGCTCAGGGGCTTTTTGCAGAAGAAAGCCACAGCATGGGGTGAAGGTCGGACCCAGTTAAATATCTTCCAAAAAGGAGAAGTGAGGGTAGTCCTAACACTTATTATTCCTATCTTTCTTTGATTACACAGTCCTTAGGATCTATCTTCTCCTCTAGTGGAGCAGAAGCAACTTCTTATGATTTCCCCCTCAAAGAATCAGGCAGAAAAGCCGTGAATTCTAGTTTCACCCGTCAGACAGGTATTGCATAGCCCAACAGAGGAAAACATCATTATTCCCTTTAGAAATACCACATAACAGTATCCTGACTATACCAGCAATTTTGAAATTAGGGCAATAAAATCTTCGCATTTTAAAAAACATTTTCTGTATTTTATCTTCTTATATTAATGTAAATGTAATCCCAGTGGAAACCAAACCCAATTTATTACTTACAGGCTATTTACTTTTGTGATCGCAGATATATTTACAGGTATTATGCATTTAATAGCTATTGCCACCACAGAAAATTGTACAAAATTATTCATGATACATAGCAATTTGCAAAATAATGCGGAGAGCAATATTACTAGTCTTGAAGGGGGTTTAATTGAAAATAAAAGTTACTGACAACAATAATTGCAGAACATAGATCACAGCACGTATCCACATAATATAAAGGTGTCAGCTAGTAATTTAACTTTTATCATCCATTTAACAAAACAGTGAGAACTATTTCAGAGACTTGAAATACACATTAGTTTTTTTTATTTTTTTACTTCCCATCCTGGAGAATCAACTGATACTTTTTGGTTCACAGTGAGAGATTTCCTCAGTACAGCCCTATAGCACAGGGAAGGTAGAACTATGGGGAGTCTCTGGTTTCCCAGAGGGGTTCTACACACGAGGGGAGAGGAGAATTCTGCCGTATGTGGATGCTATGGGAAAATAAATTCACAGTATCCACTCAGAGTATAAAATACTTTGGGTGAAGTGAAAAGCTGGAAGAGGCTGTGAATGTTTAACTGCCTGATCTGCAGAATGAGCTGGTGTTAATGGCAAAGTTCTGTTCTTTCACCTTCTACTCCAAGTACTAGGAATAATGATCTCCAGAGAAGATATCCCTTTACCTGATGAGATATGGATTTAGACCACAAGTTTAAATGACCATTACATTTTCAGCCTCCAAAGTTTTCTTGATATGTTGGTAAAATTTAGGGGTTTTTCTTTTATTAACACTTTGGGGACTAGCAGAACATGCAAGGACAGGGCAGTAATGAAGGTACTCCGGGGAATTGGTTTTTAGCTCACCTGCAGCTCAGTCCAGCCTGGTCATTTCAAGCACTGGAGTGAAGGGAACTCTGAAATATATTGGGTAACAAAGTAAACCCTAATTCTTTTTCAGAAAACTCTGGATCTGCACTACATAAAGACTGCTTCTTCCATCCGCTGGGAGAGAAAAAGAGGCAACGGAATGAAGAGGCTGTATATTACCAAGTATCAGATTTAGTCAAATACATACCAGAATTTAAAGATCTTTTGCCCATAAGTCCAACAAAGGAGTCTGTTTTATGCCCTGAAAAAATATATTTAGGGGTGTTTTAATACATTTTAACTAGGCAGGCTTTTAAAATAACAGGTTCTTGCAAGGAAAGAAGACAGGCTCCAAAACCGTTTATCTCACAGACCAGTTGTTCACATCACTCTCAGACAACAGAGAACAAACATCAGTCTGACTAATCAGACTGAACAGGATAGACCAAGGCACAGGCCAGTTAGTGGGCATCTCATTAGCTTAGAACCTTTGGTTCTGTTTTTTTTTTTAAGTATAATGGAAGAACAATGACCACTAACGGATTCTTATTTCTCTCCCCGTACAATTCCTATTGATCTGAGCAAATGCACAAGAAGGCAGTGTCTTGGTATAACCTGCATCTGTGTAATGCATCTCTTCTAGCTGTTGTTGTTTTATTTCTGTAACGTGGAAGAAAATCCTCCCTTGCAGGTCAGGTGGAGCCCTTACTGGAGAAGAAGCCAATAGGACTCTATGTCTGGACACGTCTGAGCTAGACAGTCTGGCTCTATTTTTGGAATATTTATAAGTTTAGGTATTACCTTCCTGTCCATTAGTACTTCTCAAGATGCTGGATGTGTAGAGGATAAATTACTCCAAGTTTAGGCCTACAGTACATATCAGGTTACAGTAGTAGCTATAGTTTCAGATAAGGAATGAAAATGACCCGTTCTTCTTTATCTAAACTGGCTTTTGAGACAAACTTAGAAGTTTGTCTTTGGAAAGAATTTTGCTTGGTGTATTCATAGACAAAGCAAGATCCTCAGACCTCATATGTGTTAATTCAAGCTGAAGCAGTTTCAGAAAACTATAATTTTTTACTTTAGTCATTTGGCATGAGCTTTGTATCAGACTCTTTATTTGGTTTTCCAATACATAACCCTAGAGAAAGCATCTTGTGGATAATAGAACACTGGGACAGTTGTTGACCTCTGTGGACAGAGGAGCTTTCACAGAATGTAAGATCATTTTTACTTAATAAAAATCTTCCAGTTTCTCTTTAAACATCATGAGATAATTTCAGAAAATAAAACTACCACTGTGCAGAGCAAGGTAACACCACAGTGCTGATACCATCTCCTGCTTGGTGTTACACAGAAGCAGAGCAAGGCACACTTATTAATGGGGCAAGATGTGGCTCTTCCTATGACAGCACATCATCAGTCAGCCCCTACTGTGAGTAGGGGTCTGATTTCCAGCCAGGCAATGCTGAGAGCACAGATACAGTATCTTGCATGTGAGGACATGGGCGCTCCCATGAAAGCATTCCTGGGGACCTGGGAATTCATTATTCTAATTTTCCAGATTTTGCCATCTTAATTGCTCCTCTCAGAGTCTGGCAGTAAGCCTGCCTTGCCAATGAGAAAGGCTTACAAAATCCCCCCCTTGGGAAATAAGAGAGAGCTGCAACATCCGCACATTAATATGGATTGAAATCTCAAAGCTTGCAGCAGCTCAGATGAGATACAGGCTCACAGTGACACTGAAGGGGAGATTTTAATTCTTTAAGAAATCATTTCTCCACAAGCGGTGCTGCCAGTCCCTGGCTGAAACCAGTCACCTTCTAAATAAGCCAGTCAAATGCATTATTCTCTATTTGAATATCTTCTAATGATTACTTAAAATATTTGTATTTTTTTAACTTACTTTTGTGAGAGATCTGGCCATATCCTGATTGAAAGAGGAAAGGAAAGATAAAAAAGAAAAAAGGGGTTGTTTAAAAAGGATTGGTATATACATATGATGCAACTGCAATGCTTTGAAAAAATCAAACAAAACCCCCAACCTACGCATATTCCACTTAAGGGAAATTAAGGTGATGGCTTACAACTGCATTTTTCTTTGAAGAGACTACAAATACCTGTTTCAGCTTAGCCCACACAATTTAGATTAGTTTAGCTCCAATTTCTCAGATCAATTCTTAGTTTAGCAAACATGTAGAAAACATGACAATAATTGTATACTCAACCAGTTTCCACACTTGGGTGATTCAGTAGCATGTATGGTGACCTCTGAGTTATCATGCTATTCCTTACCGGGATTTAGGTGCTGCAACTGGTGCACACTTAACACTTAAAAGCCTTCTCTTTTCCAACCAGTGAGCTTATCTCATATAAAACTTAAAAGAAACAACCAAACAAAAAAGTCTAAACCCAAACCACCCTCATGGGAGCTTATGGAGAAGATGTAACAATTAAACCCGAGGCATAACCGGGTAAAATTTGTGCAGGCACTGGGAGAAGAGGCGTGCGGAGAGGCGTGAGCAGCAGCCAGCCCCCCGCCCTGCTCACCGGCATCCCGCTTGCCCATGAGGCCGAAGAACTGCTGGGGCCGGGGTCTCCGGGCCATCCTCTGCAGGAAGTGCTCCAGGGGCAGCGGCAGCTCCTCCTGCGGGGACAAAGCGCGCCGCGCTCAGTGCGGAGCCCCCCACTCGGACCCGCCCGGGGCAGTGCCCGGCACCGAGCCCCTGGCACCGAACCCCTCGCTGCCTCAGCCCGCGGGGCCGCCGGGGCTCACCTTCGCCTGGTCACTGTCGGACCAGTCGGACCAGTAGCTGAGGTCGTCCGTGGTTCCCATCTCCTCGCCCAACGCCTGCACCGAGGCCAGGAGGAGCACGGCGAAAGCCAGCGGGAGCCTCATCGCCGCCTCGACGTCCTGCGGGGGCAGAGGTTGGAGCCCTGGCAGCCGGGGCGGGCGCGCTCAGCCCTGCACGCACTCACACACAGCCGCCCCGGGGCACACCTGGGCACACGGTCCCGCGCACGTACAGCCGCACACACCGAGCTACACCGGCACCCCGCCCCGACTGCTACAGACCCCTCTGCATGTACACACCCCCCACACTTACTTACACTTGCACAGCTCGGTGTGCACCGCAGCGCGCAGACACGCAGACACGCACAGCCAGCGGTACCCCTCCGCACACATAAGTACAGGGGAAGGCAGAAACACACTCTCACACGTCTATGTACATCTCGGTATTCATAACTTCCCAGATACACACACGCAGCCAGATGCATCCCCCTCATACACACATCCAGGTACACAGGTATCCACTTACAAACTCGTACAAAGAGCTACACACCTTAAATGCTCACACCCACGTAGTGATGTAGCTGTCCACACACACACAAACACAGAGACACATGTTCAGAGGTACGTACTCATCTCTTCGCACATCCAGACAGGCACGCAAGGACAGGCACGAAAACATGCTGGCGCATCCAGGGACACGCAGGTGCGGACACACAAGCACGTATGGGCATCCCCCCACAGATGCACACACATATAGACCAGGACAAAGAAGTACACGTGCAGACCCCCTCACAACCACCGGACACGCGGACCCATCGCACACAGGCACGGCCGGCCGGGCTCCCGCAGCGCACGCACCGTCTGCAGCGGGGAGGGCGGGCGCTGCTCGCCGAGCGCATTGGCCGGCCGCAGGAGCGCTCCCCACTTTATATACCTGGAGACGGGGAGGGCCGAGGCAGCCTCATTTGCCTAAATGCAATTACCCCCGGTTTTATCGTCCCAGCCCCGTGACAGCCCCCGCCCCGGCGACCAGCCCCCGCCCCCCGCTCCCGCGGCGCCTCCCGGCTCTGCCCGGGGCCAGGCAGTGCG
>VYXC01010733.1:75111-136492 GCA_013397175.1 Platysteira castanea | reverse complement strand
AAAAAAAAAAAAGAGAAAATTAAAGGTAGAGAAAGGGAGAAAATAGCAAGGGAAATTTTGCTGCTTTGATAATAATTTGAAGTAAAATATCTTTCTATGGCCTGGCTGTCTTGTCTTCCAATATTGAATCTTATGATATACCCATATTTTAAAAAACTGTCAAGCTCTAAACTCATGTCTGTGACAAGTTCATTTTTAAGTAGGTCACTTCCTGACAAATCCTTCAGCTGGAAGGATAATGGAAAGCGTGAAATGAATTTATAGGGATTCTTTATTACACAGAAGTTTAACAAAAGTAGCTGCCTAACCAAAGAAGGGGTGTTCATACTGGAATTCAAATGTGTGTCCTGAGGAGGAAGGTGACAGAATTGCTGGTGGATGCTGTGGAAACTTGAGACTTTTCCATCAGATCGCATGTAAGGATATTTTGCCTGTTTGTCTCTGTCATCCTCTTGCACTCACCCCACAATGACTTCTAAGCAATTTTAAAACCTTGTCACATCTGACGCAACCTCTTTAACAAGGGCTGAGCCCCACCACTGTCAGCAGGTAAGAGGGAGGGACAGCTCCACACAGAAAATCTTGGGGAGCCTCCTCCATGCCCGAGGAAATTAAAGAAGCTTTCTCTCACTCCACAGCCCCCATTGCTTGATGCAAAGTCCTTGACATGAAGGGATTCATGCTTAGACAATTTGTATCTCTTTCTTCTAGTATTCCTTTGGATGTGCATGATGAAAGACTTGAGGGCTCTTTGCGAAGGACTGGAGGACAGAGCAGGTCACAAAACCTTGAGTTGGTCTAAGGAAAGAGGACTACCTGTTGAGTGTTTGGGCCCTGCCTGCTGAGCCCTGTGGTGCCCTGCAAGTCAGAGCTCTGTGACACCCCTCTTCCTCTCCCTCCTTTTCATTCTTTCACACCTCACCTGCCATTATGACTTTGCTCCCAGGTTTTTCCTCTTGTTAGTGGAGACCAGTGAACGACGTGTTAACCTGGAAGCACACATGCCTTTGTGAGGGTCCTCACTTCTACTGGGCTTGCAGTTATCTGAAATGAGGTTACTGGTCTGCCTGAGACACTTGCTGATTTCTGTCCTATTAAAAGTTCAGACAGTCTTAAGAAACTGACTTTGTAAGTTCGAGGTATAAAACAAGAAGAAGTCAAATTAGAAGGGGAGAAAATCAAGTCTTTTAGGAATGCTTACAAGAAAACATCACTGGGTCATTCCTTGGCTAGAAACAAAATCTTCCATCCCTTCAAGGAGTCATGCAGCAGACTGCGTCATTCCCAAATCTAAAGCCTGCTTCTGCATACCACCCAGCCCTGCTCAAGAAAGGGCTGAATTCCTGAACTCTGCTGAATTTCTTATCTTTCCGATCACTTGCAGCCATAAGAGGTGGATCTCATCTAGATTCATACCATTCTGCATTAAGGCAAAGCTGTCATATTTTAATTAATCAAGAGATGCATGAGGACTTACCTCAGGGTGGCCATTAAGGGCCGTGTTCTGTCTCCGTCCCACTGCCCTCACAGATGCATTGTACTGTGTGTACACAAATAGTTTTGGTAGTTTGTATCGATTGTAAAATTGTACCCTGAACAGTTTCCGAGACAGTTGATTTACCCAGGACATCTAGAATAACTAATTCAGATAGAAATGATGAGCAAATTTGCAGCTGTGCTGGCTCCCACATAACGTGGCAACTTGCAAGTTCACTTGGCTCTCTGTATCCACAGCTGCACACAGAGCTGGGGGCACTGGCTGTGCTGTGCACAGGCAACACTGCCTGTCTGTGGCCAGGAATGTGAAGGAGGAATTGCTATTTAGTAAAGTGTACTTCCGTTGGCATGGTGTTTGTCCAAATGATGGAAGCATATCACATGTCTTGCATGTGTTCCAAATTGCAGAAGAGAAGTCTTCCTGTATTTTCATATGCAATTAATAATAATAATAATTAGTAGTAGTAATAGTAGCAGTAGTAGTAGAGGTAGTAAAGAGGATTTAGATACATAAAAGCATAAGGACTGCACTGTTTAAACTTAGCTGCTTATTAGAATATGTCAAGGAATGAAATTCAGGTTCCTACTTCTCCTGACCAACTCCAGGAACAAGCAGATGCTTGAAAACAGAGTGCAAACATCCAGTGCACAGTCAGATCACCTGGGGCTAGTCAGTAGAAAGTGTAGAACTCTCCTATCCTGCCCATCTTCATGTTAATAATCTCATCAGCTGTTTGCTCTTTCCTGAAAGTACAGAACTAAACCACTCTGCCAAAGAGCTCAAGGGAACTGCTGTGGTCTTTTAAAATGGCGGGAAGGATGCTGCTCATTTTAACTAATTTGAGAAGTGGATTGCATATGGATCTACCATAACTGGTGTACCCTCACTGCAAGATGCATAAAAGGCAATGCATGTTGCTCAGTGATTTATTCTTAGCTTTAGAAAAGAAGGGTGAAGGCATCAGCACTGACCTTTGCATAAAGCTCTGGTTAGTGAAAATGGACTGAAAGGTGGTACTGTGCTTAGCAGTGCTGATAGATACACTCGTACTTCCATTGCAGCAGGGGAAATACTTTGCTGATAATATTAGAATGATATAAGATTTATGCCAGAATAAAGATGTCTACTCTAAAGCTGCATGTTGAATAAACATGGTCAAAGTGAAAGCTAGAGTGGTGGACATTTTCTTCTCCATCTTAGAATGAACATAGCTTGTGCTTGTAAAATGTTCACATCTTTCTTGTGTAGCTTATCCCAAGTTTTGTGCATCAAATAATGAGAAACATGTTTTATATGTTTGGACACATCAAAGTTAAAAATATTACTCATAGATTTGAGGTCTGTTACCTCAGGACAAATTATGTATTCTGTTTTTCATATGTTCTGAAGTATTTAATTAAACATTAGTAGTTTTCTACAGTTTTTATACTTTTCCCTTGATATTTTCCTTAAGAAAAATGGAAGACGACAACATTTTCTTTCTGAATCAAACTGTATTTTTATACTAACTTTTGAAAGTAAAGGTTTGTCTCTGGCAGATTGGTTTGATTGCAATTCTTTTACTAACTGCAATTCTTTTATTAACATGCAGCCAAAGTCTACCCACATGGTCAAGTGTACAACATGGAAAACAAATATCAGGTGAGAAAAAGCCTTTTCTCTTAGAAACATCAATAAACACATTTGCTAAGGGCTAGACTAATTTTGCCATCATTATTACTTCTACATCAAAGGCACTTTATCTTTTTTGCATCTTTTTAGACCATAAATTATTTAGGTGTGACTTTTCACAGAAGTAAAGCAGAGATTAGGAGAGTGCATGCATAAACACCACTTTAATCTCCTTGATGTCAAAACATGCACAGATATATCTGGTGCCTTCTCTTCAGTGGAGATGAGTCTGTGATTTTTTCTGCAGCTGTGCATCATGAACAGAAGCTCTGATACTACAAGGAATTCTAGGTCTTCTGTGCTCCAAGGGTCTTCACAAATGCCATAGTTCCCACATGCTCCCAAGACCTGTGGAAAAAAGTTGTGAGTTCTGTGCCTGAGGAACAGAAGGTGGCAAACGCAACTAGAGCGTGAAGGCCTTCATGAAGCAGCCACAGGCAGCCCTGTGTGCAGACAGTATTTTGTGTGTCCTAAGAGAAGACTCTTAAAGAAGTTTTTCTGGTTTCTTGAGGGAGGAAGATGCTGGTAGGGGGTCACCAAAATGTCAAAAATCACCTGTAAATGAAACCTCTTCTTCAAGTTAAACTTAGTTGTGTGGCCAGTCCTGAGGACCAGTACTTGCGCTAGACTGGTCTCATTATGGGAGAAGGAATCCCACCCTTTGAGAATCTGGAAGTGTTGGAAAATAGGGAGAAACAAGTAGAGCAAGACAGGTTAAAAGCTAAATACAGAATTGCACCTCAGGCCTGCATGCAGGAGGTGATACTTGCTTGGAGGAAAGAGAAGAGTTTGGGTCTTGGAGAAAGTTTTGAGAGGTGCTTCAACTTACACTGACTCCACGATCAGAAAGTACAGTGTCCCAGTCATCCTGTTGGATGGAATCATTGCTGTGGAAGGTGATGCCCTTCCATGTAGTGATATACAAATAACTGATTGAGAAGCACAAGGGTGTGTGCTCTCAGTCTATTCATGACTAAGAAGTGCAGAGCAGGCTTGCAGTCCCTGATATAACTTTGAATTTATTGTAGAATTGAGAATGGATGGACTGGATGACATCCAGAGATACGTTTCAACCTGAGTTCTTTTCTGGTGGAGAGGGCGATGATCAGCACAGTGACGGGGTGGAGCTGGTTTGGGAAACACATCTTTAAATCCCTTTTTGATTGCTATTCACCTGCAACCATTGTCCCACATGTCCCACAGTTGGCATGATGACTGCTGAGTGAAGAGTATGCTGGTTTTGACCTGGATGCCTTCCTGTCACCAGTGCAATGGTCTATACCAAAGGATCTGTTGTTGTTTGATGCTGGGGTTTCTGAGGTGGTAAGGATCTGCTGCTTGATTTTGGCTCAACACTTTACTATGTCCACAGAGAAGCAGTCAAAAAAACAAAAACAAAAACAAAAACAAAACAACAGCTCCTTTTAAATTAAGCTGGTTTTGTTTGGGATAAATGGGAAGATGATGCATGAACAGTGAATGTGAAGAGAGCTCAAGGAAGATAATTCTGTGCTTCCTGAGCAAAGGGAGAGGTGGTGGGCAGTGAGTGTTTTTGCACTTTAGGTTCATGACTTAAGCCACATAAATGTGCCACTAGAGATCAGGGCTGCTGTACTCTATGTCCTCAGGAGAAAGGAACTCTTGCTTGTCCAGAGCTTTGAGTACAATCAAGAGAAGGAAGTGGTTATGGGGACTATTTCTACTCACAAGGGGAAAAGAGATTATTTGAGTCATTCATCACTGTCTATTATAAAGTAATTCCACTGAAGCTGTAGATGGTCTGAATATAACATAATGTAGCAGTAGGGTAATATAAAAATAACATATTCAAGACTTTTTTTCTTTCTATCCAAAAAGGAGCTATTATATTTATAATTGCATAGAGCAAAAGTACTTTTCTCGTTTCTTCAAGATTCATGATACAAATTTCCTGCTCTGTTCTCATGCTTTTCTGACTGGCTGTATTTCACAGCTGAGAATTTAGAACTGTTTTTGTTTAAGAAACACTCCAGGGTGGGATTTGTCGTATGGCAGTAGGGATGAGCTGCCTTTCCGCAGGAGCCTTGAGCTTGTGTCTTGAGTCACCTTGTGATGCACGCTGTGATGTGCCACGGGTCTGCCACCAGTTACGCACAACAGGCACCTGTTTGCGTCTTCTGTGACTCCTCTCCCACGTCCTGGTGACGAGCACTTAGTTTTGCTGTGAAACAGAGTTGGTACGTGGCTAAGTCATGTTCCTGAACATGGGAATCTGTCAGCATCCCGAACCCAGTGATACAGACATTGCCTATGTGATGGTATAACTAACCATAACTAAATGTTATATGGATACAGTTAGGCAGCTGTACTCCTACCTCAAGAGTGCTTCAAGCATCCTAGAGATCTTAAACAAGATCATGTTACCTATGGCATTCAAACACTCAAGAGTGACTACATATGCCATTTTCAAAATAAGAGGATTACAAATTCCCATTT
The DNA here is from genome assembly GCA_013397175.1 of Platysteira castanea. Lineage (NCBI taxonomy): Eukaryota > Metazoa > Chordata > Aves > Passeriformes > Platysteira > Platysteira castanea. The sequence continues at coordinate 130,848 of VYXC01010733.1, read as the reverse complement.
TCACTGAATGCTCCAAAGCCTGGCCAATTTGCCCTTAGGGATGTACAATAGAATTTTCAGATTTCTAGAAGGAGAAGCAAGCCCGGAATGATATTTAAATCAGAGTAAATAAGAATGTGGATTTGATCCTGTTAGTACTGAAATGTTTATCCTTCATATATTCCATTTTGTTTTGCTAGAAAGTCGCGTTTTCCTGTACATTCATATCTTACATCATTCTGTCAGAAACCCCAGGTTTGATCTAGAAGACTGTGTCACATAAAACAAACTTACCAGTGATACTCTCACTAGAGATGGTTTTATACACTACTCTGTCAAGTGCTGGCAAAATCATCTCCCTCATAATTCATACAAGCAGGATCTGGTGGATGTTTTCACTGGAAAGATTTTATTTTAATAGAGTATGTAAAAATGGAGGGAAAAAAAGGAAATCTCATGAAATCATAAGCAGCTTGCCATGTTAGGTAAGCTGCACAGTTTACTGTGCTGTGGCAGGACGTTATAAAATGATACAATAGAGGAACAAAATATCTTCAAGGATTTTTTCACTCAAACAATCTGTCTTGGTGAAGGAAGTTAACTGATCTTCAAAGCTGCATTTGCTCTTCCTAAAACATGTTGCAGTTTCTTCCTCTCAGTGATGAGCCGTGCAGTGTCTAAGCTGTCAATGCCATCAATGTTTCTCAACTGACTGCAATCACTGTTGAACATTTTAGAGGAAAGAGGGGAAAACATCACTCTCAAACAAATTTTTCAAGACCATATATCACAGTCAAGATCAGGAGTTGCTCAAGGAGAAATTATACCATGAGAAGAGAAATGAGCAAGAAGCATGACAAGAAAAACAAACAACTTCCGTGCTGGTCCAAAACACCCAAGCTGCTTAAAAATAGGAAGGATATGAGAACTCATTGTGAATATGTTGAGAGTGTCTGCCTAATAAAGGTGATGCACAAAGGCATTAAGCAAGCAGTTTTGGATTTATGCCACCAAATTATATTTGGATTGAAATGGGAATGCAGAGTGGTGCTACACTGTTGTGATTTTCTGCAATATGCCAAATATGTAGCGTAAGTTTTGCTTATTTGTGCCAAATACGTAGCTTCGTCAAGGGTGGACCCAGTTTCATTTAAAAAGACTTTAAATTTGGGGTCTGGAAGGTCTTTTCTCCCCCTTCCTCCACCTCTACCGCTACCAAACAGTCTGCTTTGATTAAATTATTCCCTCCATATGAACACTTTATCCATAGAAATTCATTCTCTTTGCCAGTCTTGCACCAGCATTTCTATTTCAAAGTAAAATAATAGGCAGGATAACTAATTTATTAACTAACTCATTCTCAAATTAATTCAGGATTTCTCAGCTTTTGAGTCACTAAAACAATAGAAAAAAAGAAGATAAATTCTTTCTTATTAAACTGGTTAAAATACTTACTTTTCATATGCAAAATAAAACTGCTTTTATGTTAACATGTCCGTTATCTTGTCAATGAATAAAGGATTTATTGGCCTAATATCCCTTTTTGTTCATAAAAGAATAGATCATATGAGAAATGTGATTTGGAATGAGTAATAATTTATAAGTTCATTGCAAGTTTTAGCTCAGCTTCTTAGGAAACAAGGCTTGTATCATCATGAGGTCTGTGTGTTTCTGCATCAGTCCTTCAGCCCACTCTGAACATCTTCAACATGATAGTCACAATGCCAACCAAATATGGCAAAAGTAATGACTCCTGAAAGATTTTCCTCAAATGTATCAGGAAAACAGAGAGTCTGCTTTAACAACGTGGTTGAAATTACTGCTTTCCATTGGAGAGAAGGTCACAGGATGTGGCTGTGGAAAACTAAGATAAGGTAGAGCCTACAGAAACCAAATGCATGTATTTGCCTGCTCACTAAACAGTTTGTTCACTTGAAGAGCTCCATGTTCTATCTTTGGACACCAGACTCATCCTTATTATTATAAATAATAAAAATACATAACAGAGCCTTTGCTGTCTGGTTTGAAGCCACTGAGTTCGCAGTGACATTTTGGGAGACTCCAGGTGGGTGGGAGGCAGAGGATCCGGAAATTTTTCAGGCTGTAAGAGCCAAGGGGAGATGATAACAGTTTTCCATAGAGAGATGGATATGGACTTGTTTTTTACTACTGTGGCCAGTACAGGAAGCAGGAGGCATTACAGGGCAACCAGCAGGAGGAAGGTTCACAGGTAGTTATATATCACAGGGGCAGCTTGTGGACATCTCTTCCTTGGATGCCGTAAAAACATTTATTGGGTTCATTAACAACCAGCCACGCTTCACAATCAAAAGGGATCAAAAAATGTATTGAGAGCTTCAGGATGTCCTTGAGATTTAAGTTTAGGGGGACAGGAAATGTTCAGGAGTGTTATTGTCTCAATTTTTGTTTCTTTGCTATCTTCTCCGGTGTTTTGGGTATTTGGGTTTATATTACAAAAAATACTTTCCATTTATGTTATTTAGATTTGTTCTACATTAATTACAGTAGTATGTATTTCCTGGTAATTTTACTGCTTTCCAAAGATGAATTGCTTTACACTGATTTATTCACACTCATTTTGTGTAAGACATCTGAGGGCGTCACCCCAAAGACACCCTCTTACAAATTGGAGGCAGGACTTCCATTTTTTGCTCCATCAGCTTCTTCTAACTGCTCAAACTCTTCCCCTGTCTCTCTAAGTGACTCATTGTCCACTGTGCTCTTTTGGAGAGATAATCAGGATATGCCACTTCCTCTAAAGGATACCTGTGGTGCAGGCCCCTTTGAGGGAGACTATAGCACTTGTATATCTTGTAAGACCTGCCACCAGGAGAAAAGGGAAAAATGGGAGGCTGAAAATATGGCTAATTTGAGCAGCTGTAGTTTTCACCATGTGCTGCTTGTTCCCATGTTCCTCAGATTGGTCTCAGAATCAGGGAGAGAACTGATGCTTTACTTGGAGGATGCACCAGGAGCTGAGGCTCCATAGTGACTTCTTATGGAGCTTTAGCACGTTTCACTGCTGGGTAGGTAATGGCCTGCCTCTTTTTCTTTTCTTTTATTTTTAGTGTTAGTCTTTTACAGGGAGAGAGTGAAGATGGCTTGTTGCCCTGGTTTTTGTAAGCCTTCTGTTTTTAACCTTGGAGTCAGATTCTTTCACACAGTTCATGTAAATAATAGCCAGTGTTTACTTAACGGTATTTTCTGTTTTTCATTCCTTTTGTGATAGGAGAGCTTTGATGAGCACCTTTCTTCTCCAGTGGGATTGAGAAGGAAGTGACATGCTCTCCAATCCCTTGTGGAGTTGGGACAGGTATAAGAATGAGATAATGTAAACAATAAAAGTCTTTATTCCTTCCTTTCTGCTGAACCTGGCAGGTGCGAGAGCGTCTTTATTGTGTCTTCCCAGACACAATGGCTTGGCCAACTAAAAATTTCCTGCATTTGGGAAAATTAAGGGATCTTAATCCCTTAATATCCTTGCATCTAGGGATGCAAGGGATAAGCCTCACCCTGGGAAAATGATCTTACTGATCAGGCTGTCCTCCTTCCCTGCTGGCTAAGTATTGAAGAAAGGATTCTGGGATGATGCAACGTTGGTCTAAACCAGTGTGGCTTCTCTTCAGATTTTGTGTTCCAATTTTGTGGTCTGAACACAGAACAATAACTGTGGGAACCATCCCCATTGATGCATCTAGGTGACAGTTTCAGATTATATGACAGATTCCAGGGCTTTTTTGATAAGGCACCACAGCAGTGATAGCCCAGTTGTGACTGTGAATGCATCTGCTCTCCATACCTTAAGAAGCAAGAAGATACCAAACCATCTGAAGAAAACTGTAGTCTTCATTTATGTTTTTAAAATAAAATGTCATACTACATCTGAAAGCTCCAACCTGATTGTTTAAGCAATCCCTGCATACACACTATGAAGGATAGTAGCTGTCCTGACAGCTAGAAAAGAGTAAATAGTATAGTAGTCTTTATTTATGGAATCAGCCTGTGCCAGTGATTATAGCTGCTTGAATAGTGCTTATGAGAGTGGTTGGAAACATTAGACTGAACAGCAGATTATTTTTCATTTGACTGCATTTATGTATGTAAGCATATCTGTGTAAGTACTTACTTAGAACTCTGGAAGACTTATACTTCCAGAGAAATAAAAATATGAGTCATTTACCATTCATAGTCTCTGTCCTAAAAAAGTTCCCATCATTCGGATTAAATGGTGAGAACATCCCTTAGGTCAGGTTTCAAGCCTAATTAAATTAGTCTAATTACATTACACAGTAGGAAGCTCTTAAGCGTACTGGCTAGGTGGGCTAGTCAGATAGAGAAAAAGCTTCTTGTCCTTTGGCAAATAGACATATAAAAATACAACTACTTTTGTCCTCTATTTCTCTTATACAGAAAGTTGTGCCTCCACAGAAATGAGCTGTGTGCAGATGATGATTAATGCTCATAATATGCAGAGAGTTGTGTTATTTGTGATCGTATTAGGCAGTAAAAATAATGATTAAATAAAATCCAGAAGCAATTTTTTCAGCTCTTGAAAGTGAAGTTGTACAAAGAATGCTAATTCCTGTTGGCCATGGTTTTATCCAGTGCAATGTAGTTCTAAATGTGAGGAAGGAGAGCCTGCTTTGTGTGAGATTTTTTCCTGAAAGCTATTGCTAGGCAGTAGGGAATTGAGGAAGCAGATGTGTTTGTGAGCTCTCACTTTGGGAATCAATTTACTGGTGTGGAGATAATCCCAAATGGGCAAAAGGACAATATGAACAAGACTGCTAATATCTGGAGAGGAAAAGCATCATAAGCTGAAAGGTTGAATAGCAACTGAGCCTGGATGGAAAAGCAAATGAAAATTACATGGTGTTTTAGGACTGAGATCCTTTATAGTAGCATTGTGCAAAGATAGATGACTGTACCTTTTTTCATTTTTTCAATATTTTTATATACTAGACTAATCATGGGACTATCTCAAAGAACAAAGCCTCGGCTGTCAGTTTTTCCCTCCCATACAAATAGATACAAACACACACATACACACTCACATGAGTGATGGCAAGATTGCTGATTAATGTGACAAACTACAAGGCACCAACACAAATTTTTAATACATGGTAGACAATTATATCTGCATCAAAAGTATTTTAAACACATCGATGTCATGCAATTATTTAATCTATATTTTATAGGCTGAAGCTAAGTTCTAGACAGTAAACTAGCTACACTTAGTGCAATACAACAAGACAGTAATAAGCATAGGGACACTCATAACACTAATGAACGTTTGGGTGTTAGTCAGGATACATTCCATGCTTTACGACAGAAACTAAGTTATAAACCAACAGGCTTTATCTGGGTTAGAAATCCCAGTTTATAAAATATTAGGCAACATAAGAAGCTTTCCTGCTATGATTTATAGTCTTTTTGAGAAAGTTTATTCTGGCTAAATTCACACTTCTCAAGCAACATCAAGATACTATTACAGCCTGGTTTCCACAGAGTCTTGATATAAGAAACTCATAATTTCATACTTGTCTTTAAAGACAAATCTTAAAAACCCATCATTTTTTTAACAGGTTTCAGAAAACTGCTGGATCTATTACCACTGTGCTTTGTGTCCCTGGAAGGAAGGAGGAAGAAAGTTCAGTAAAAGCTTTTTCTTGCACTTTTTTCATGCTCCTTTTCTTCTGTTGAAGTGTTATATTATTTGGACTATAGTTACAAATTCCATTTGTACTACAGTCATTTTACAAAGCCATTTCTTTTTTAATAGAAACACTCCAAAAAAAATTGCCATAAACTAAAAAGAGAAAGAAAGGCATGGAAAAAACATGCTTAATGTAGTTTTGTGATTGTTACAGAAAATGTACGTGTTACTGAAACTGAAGTAAAGATGTGAGCTATGTCAAGAAGTCATAGACAATTACTAGAAAATTTAGTTTCGTCTAATATTCATTACTGGAGATATAGAAATAACTGTGTTTACGTAACATTCCCAAATGGAGGTCTAAAAAAGGGAAATGAAATCTCAAAGAACTGGTTTCTCATTTCTGACAAAGGTGGGCATTTGCAGCTCCTGTACTCCTTTTAATGCCCTACAATACCACCTCTCCTAATTCAGATCTCTTCCCCCAAATTTTTTCACCTGGTGGACTTGTGTTATTTTTTCTGCTTACAAAAAGCCAACAAATGTAACAAGTATGGAAGTGAGAATTTGCTGCCCTCTTTCAGAAGCCCCTGTGTCTGTCTGTAGAAACTCAGCTACAGCAAGCTCAATAGCCTTGAAGTATTATCCCATCCTGATTAACTGCTCATAATAACAGCCCTTTTTTGAGTATTTCTTCGTATCTCCAATGTCCTCATCCTGGTGATTGTTTTTTCTGGAAATCATCACACATTTGTCTAACAGTACAACACTGGAAAGCGCTTAAATGTCTCATAAATGTTAATACATACTACCCAATCAGAGAGGATACTGGTGGGTTAGGTGGATTTCCAGGCTGCACCTACTCTGGCACTGCACTCACCCTCCCACCAGTTGCACAGCAGGAGCTTTGCCCTGATTTACACCAGAAACTGCATAGAAGTGCCAGGGCAGATCTGCTGGAGCATCATCAGGGCACATCGCAGGCTTCAGTGAGGAATGAGGGCGAAGAGGGTGCTGCCCTCCCTTTGGCATGCAGGGAGGCCCATGTCCTCCCCTTCCTTGCAGCACTGAGAGATCAATGGAAAACCTGAGCCGGGGCCAGGCACACCAGAAAACTCCGGGAAATATTAAAACAACTGAAGCTGAAGCTTTATATTGGAAGTAGCAGGAAAAGTCATCTGCACTGCTTATAGCATAAAGTACAAGATGTACGTCTGAGGCTGCCAGAGGTTCAGCAGCTACATCCTCCTCTAAAAGCCCCAAAATGCAGCCCTGATAGTGGGACTGAGACAGCCTTTGGCAAATAGGGCGGTGCTCAAAACTCAGAAATGGAACCACGTTGTGCATTTTGGATGGACACGTTTGTCAAAATACTGTTTTATTGTAGCAGCAGAGGAGGCTGAGGCTGTTGCTTAAAACCCCATCAAAATACCGAAGAGTGAAAGATATATATTTGTTCAGGAAAGAGCACAAGTCACAACCAAATGGACTGTCTTTTCCACATCATTAATGTTTACAGTTTTACACCTATGACACCATTCACAGCCAAAACTACTGCTCATCAGACTTCATTAATATTCATAGCTGCAAGCCAAGTAACACAACTCACAACTGCTGTCTATTCCCAACACTTCATTAATATTTACAGCTCTATAGGTGATTTAGTCTACTTACATAAGTTCGCAGTGGTAAATCATAATTCTAAGGTTAACTTACACTGTGCCCTTTCAGGCTAAATAGGATCTTAAAATAAAAGCTGGGATATGAATTAATGTTACTAACTGTAGTAACTTCCATTTCCATAGTATTTAGCCTTGTAATTCATCTTGTATTGAATAAAGGTTTTTCATGTGCAGCTTAAAGACTCTTTGAAAAGTAAAACTGAAGCAAAATCATGTCTGTGGCCTACTGTGGTAGCAAGAAATCACTGACATTTTCGTTATGAATCCAGGCATATTTAGCAGATGCTACAGACTGGATTGTGTTGGTATAATGAAGTAACAAATATTTGTATGGATAATTAAGATTTGATGCAAACTTTAGTGACCTACTAAAGGTCATCCCATGCATCTTTATACAACAGTTATATATTTAGCCTAAACTAGTTCCCAGAACCTATCTGTACTCAGTGGGGATAAGCCAGCACCTCTGGAGGATGATTCATGCCCTCTGCCCAAACACTTTTTAATGTCCTTGTCAAAAACTAAAGGGTCCATTTTCCAACTTCATGAGCAAGCTGTAAGAACGACTGTGTGGGATGTGGGATGCAGATTTGGGGACAACCATAATTCCTGTGGGGGCAAAGTAAGTTTCCTTATCTACTATATATTTCCATGTATGTATTTTTGGTCTGCTAAAAGTGGTTCACAATTGTCTTACATGTAGATCAATGTGGTAACAAGCAGAGGTCTTCTTAAAAGTTTCAGACTAATAAAGTGAGTAATAGAACTCTATTTCAAATTCACAGCCACTACATTGTATCCAAAAAATTCGGTCTGCAGGCAGACAGGCTCAAGTCATGATGTCCAAAAACTTCACAGAATCAATCAAGTTGGAAAAGGCCTCTGAGATCACCGACTCCAGCCTATGACTGAACACCCCCTTGTCAACCAGACCCTAGCACTGAGTGCCACATCCAGGTTTTCCTTAAACCTGGTGACTCCACCACGTCCCCTGGCAGCCCATTCCAATACCTAATCACCCTTTCTGTGAATAAATTCCTCCTGATACTCAACCTAAACCTCCCCTGATGCAGCTTAAGGTTATGTCCTCTCATCTCGTTACTGGTTTCCTGGGAGAAGAGACTGACCCTCACTCAGCTACACCCTCCTTTCAGGCAGTTGTAGTCAATGATAAGGTCATCCTGAGCCTCCTTTTCTCCTGGCTAAACAACCCCAGCTCCCTCAGCTGCTTGTCATAGGGCTTGTGCTCCAGACCCTTCACCAGCTTTGTTGCCTTTCTCTGGACTTGTTCCTTGTATTGAGGACCTCCATGTCTTTCTTGACTTGAGGGGCCCAGAACTAAACACAGTACCCAAGGGACAGCCTCATCAGTGCCAAGTGAAGGGCAAGAATCACTTCCCTAGTCTTGCTGTCCACACTATTTCTGATACAGTAAATTGATATTTCAAATAATTTCAAAATATTTTCACACCCTGAAAAACCTGTATCTTTGTGTAAAGTATTACTTTTCCCCACCTTTCCACCCTTTGAAAGATATAAACATAACTCCAAAAAACTTTATGTAGTTTCAAGATACTTTAAAGCAAGCTGTGGAGCACAAAAGAAATGTAGCAGAAAAAAATATGCTGGAGAAACCTTCATTGTTGGCAGCAGCTCAGCAGAGGCTGGAGATGCTGTTGAAGGAGCAAAATGCAGCTGATGGACCAGTGATGTCCCTTGCCTTGCAGGGACACAAAGATTCACAGAGCAGCTGGTCCCATCTACTTGCTTCAATGCTCATCTCTCAGCCATGCCCTCTCCTAAAATCTGCCCAAGTGGTATGTGATATAAGTTGTCAAATCCTGCAGTAGCATAATGATGTTTAAGCTACCAGGCACTTTATGGTGCTGATGTATTAGTATGCAAAAATTAGCTGATGCTACAGAAGCTACTGGAGTTCATCCTTTTGTACACTTCTGCTTTCAAACTGAGCGTGTAGCAGAATCCGTTCTCCCACCCACCCTGCTCCTTAGCTGTAGAAATAAATTTCCTATTCTAAAAAAGGGAGGTTTGGGAGCATTAGCTAGTCTTACAGTATGACAACTATTATTCCAAGTGCCTAGTGTTTAACTGGGGAAACAGAAGGACTGAGATAAAGAAGAGAAATAACAGTAAAGTTTTAAATGCAAGGAACAAACGGGCGTTCTCAGCTCAGGGCTCTACTCACTTGTCTAGAATGGCTCAGTAGGGTCTGACCTATGACTCAGTGTGATGGGAGTGCTCCAGGACCCACCTGTGTGGGTGGTGCATCACTACCCACAGATACACAGACATATGAAAACACTTTACTCTTGTAAACCTCAAGTGAATGTTCAGGACTATGTGGCTTTGCTCCATAAATTAACATTTACATTATGAGGAGCTCTAACCATCTGCTGAGGCAACTCTTATCTCTCTCTGAGGTTCTACTTGGCCTGAGAATCTGTCCCTATCTCTCTTTTGAGTTTTTTAAGTTTTTTTTGATTTATACTTGGTAGGAATCTTGAAGGGTGGTAGGCCATATTCTGATGGTGGAGTAAAAGTGAGGAGAAAGGAACTTTTTTCCTCAAAGGATTGTTTGAAGACTCTTCCAAGCCAAATGCCAGCAGCTGCAAGTGTCAATGAAATTAGGAAATGTACAGAGGAATCAGTGGAGAACCACAAACATTTCTGGCCACAGGCACCAAGTGGCTCTGCTCACAGGCAGCAAGCAGCACTAGAGACAAACGGGAAGAATTATTAAGAATAGCTCTAATCTGAAAGCAAACTAGTTGCATAATAAGTATCCTATCCCTTGATACCACAAGAGGAAGGGGTTTGGTTGTAATGATTAATTCTAACTCTTCTGAGTGCTGAGAGAATTGCATCTGTTAAACAGGCATCAGGCACACCCATGCAGTCTCGTGTTCTTGGGTCCCACCTCACATCACTACTCAGTGCACTGTGGTCTCTTTCTTGCATTGTTGTGGCTAGGCACGAGGTGAAGAGAAGGAAGCAGGAGCAAGGCCTTGGTGTTGTGCTGCAGCTGTGGAGTGAGTCTTGGAATGGGAGGCCCATGGTCCAAAACCCCCTTTTGAATGCCCTGATCCTCAGCTTGAGCTCCACGTTGCATTGCATCTGTCCATCATGCAACGTTACATGCTTGGGGCAGGTGTGACAGGAGAGCAGGGGTTTGAGAGCTGTGTCACTGGCATGATAGCTCTGAAACCCGAGCACAGCACTCCCCAGGAGGCCAGAATCTCCTCCACAGTTACTCCATTTTGCCTTTCGTCTTACATGATGGAAGCATTGCACGCAAGGTTTTGCAAACCACCTATCAGAAAGCGAAGCAGGAGTTTCTGTGGGTTTAGGGCTGAAAGTGAGAGTGGCTGAGAATATACTGTCAGCTAGAAAAGGGCAGTGCTGGATCAAGATATCAGCCTGTCACCATTCTCTGTGGCCATAGGAGAGCTGGCCAACCCGTCAGGGCTTGGAGTGCTCCTGAGTTGCACACAGCACAAAGTTTGGGAAGGTGAGCAGGGAACTGCTCATAATAAATAATTTTGAAGTATTTAATGAGCTAGAGAGAGGTTTCCTTGGAGGATGATTTATGCTCTGCCATCTCTTCTGTTGACTTCCAAATGGTGTCTTAATTGCTTTTCTCCTACTTGTTCCTCAATTAAAGTCTCTTCACTTTTGCCTTCATTTTCAGTACATCACTTAATTTTCCTTATTTACTTTTTAATTGCTATCTGGCACTTTTTGCTTTCTGCAAGCACATTGCATTGAAAACTCCTTCCTTCACTACTGTTTCTTGGGAGAAGGAAATGAAATTTGTTTGCTCCAGAAAAAAGTAATTTGACTCCTGGTTTTGTTTCCTCTCTTCTAATGAAGCCAATGTGGTTTAAATCACTGGCTGCATAAAATTATTTTCTGGGATCAAATACCTTCTCTCTTCTTTTTTTTGGCAATGCAGGTACAGTAAAATTAATTCTCTTCTGTTTTTCTGCAGGATGAATCAATATCTGCAATAATACTTTGCAGGATTTAAGCAGCAGCAATAGTATTTTCTACAGTTTGTCATAGATTTTTAATTTTTCCAGTTCCTTTTCTGCTGATGTCCCCTTGGCTATGCGCAGCAGATGTACATGCACCTCTAGAACAAAAAACTGAGATAAACGTGTAATGTATTTATGCTCACTGAACAACTAACCGTGTAGAAAAAAAGAGCAATGCACTCATTAGCATGGCTTTTAAGCAGATGCAATTTATTCATGTCCTCATAGGTCTGAATAATTTATTTGCTGTGATTTTTTTCAAGTAGCACTCTATCTGTTAGCCACATCATCAGTTTGTGAGTAGGTATTGATGAATGAAATTCCTATTGCCTCTTTTCCAATTATGTTTGAAATATCATCACACAGACAATACTAGATTTTGGGTTTCCAAGGGGCAGAACCTGGCCCACCACTGTGGGCATATTATTCCAGAGCAATTCTCTCTCCTCCTTCCATACTAAAACCCCAGCCTATCTCAAGTCTTTCTGCACCACTGAGTGGGGCTGCTTTTCATTCCCTCAGCAGGGGGAAATGTGTTTCAGTGGCCTGGAGTGGGGTCCTGGGCACCACCTGGGGGTGTGGGGAAGCACACAGCTTCCCAGTCAGTCTCCTGGGACATTAATTCTTCAGCAGACAGTTGATCACAACACAGAAGTGGACAGCAACCTCCCGGGAGGCCAGCTAAGTACTGAATTATTAAGACTATGTTTCAGTGTCTGTGTTGACTGCACACTCCTTCCTCACCAGCTGCTGATACTACTGAAATCCAAGACCATTCACAGCTCAAAGAAGAGTGAACAGAAATATTTGAATTCCATGGAAATGACGGAAAATATCCTTACACTGCCATTCAAAGTGTTAATAGCATCTCAAAAGATAAGGCATATAAGGGACATCCCATATAAATGATTTATCCTTGGTGCAAACCAACAGTCTCATGCTGCTGAAGGTAGAGGCAGTTATTTGTGTTCATTAACACAAAATCATTATCTTTTATGTTTGAATTCTTTGGTGTACTTGATGTATTTCTAGGACTGAACCCAAGTAATTTCAGTCTTCAAAGCACATTTTACACGCTGGTCTTACCAGTTGCTTAATACCTCTCAAAGTGTCCAGGACGTATTTGTGTGATTACTAAGGTGCATGTTTGTGGTGTAGTTTCATTTCGCAGTAATGGAACAGTATAAAAAATAAGGCACTAATAGCTTTATGAATATTTATGGAAAAGTCATGTAACTACTATTGGTAACATATTATTTTACTTTGTGAGTGCTTTAATGACTTGGTGCTTTATTCATGCAAGCAGTTGAAACTCCTGGGTGTTTCACAAATATTTGCATGGATACCTCCCTGCCCTCTAGAACCATATTTAGACCCAGGCCCCACTCTAGGTTTGCCTCTAAAAAAGACATCCATTTGGAGAGTAAAAGCACACAACTAGGCTATATCACTGAGATGCTTTACTTAAAATACACTAAATATTAAGCAGTGAGTACTATGCAAAGATCCTGCTAGTTAGAACTCGGTGAACCACCTGAAATCAGGCCCAGTCCTCAAAAATATCACAGGGAGGAACCCAACAATTCTTCGGGTTATTTATTTGAAAAGAAAAATTTAATCAATCTGTGTCCTGATGAGCATGCAAGTTATTCCCACACTGCCTGGCATCTGGTTTAACTACAAAGAATGTGCTAGACACACTCTGCTGAGTCCCATTGCATCCTCAAGTCTGGTCATAGTCATTTCAACCAGACCAGCACCACTTCGTTTACAATTTTCACATGCACAATGAAGTGTGACTATGGGGGTAATAGAAATAGTTTTGAAAGGTACAAAAATGATGTTCACTAAGTTGATCTCCAGATTTAATGAATGTGTTGGCATGTCTGCTGGAATTGGTGATTTTCAGACTTGAAGATTATAAATTGGTTTCACTATAATAAAAATGTTCGCTGCTAAGGTATGCTGAATCCCAGAATAATTGATTACAAAAATGCAGTTGTTCCAGAAAGAATAATTTAGAAAATCCAGTCCATTTAAGAAGAACTTCTGTTGTTTGCCAGTGGTGTGCATTGAGAAAAGGAACAAAAAAAAAGGTAAGTTTCTTAGCAAGATTTCCAGCCAAAGTGCTGATTTCTCATCCAAACCTGTGACGTTGGCAAGTGCAATAAAACTCTTCCAGTAGATGAATGGTTTATATAGCCTTTCTTAGAGAATAAGAATGTAACATTAGATACCATATTTCAAAAAAAATATAATTCCACTGTCTACAGAATCCTATGAATTATCTTGTTTTGCAATTTTATGCAGTTCTTTAGGTCTGTCCTCTACATTTAATAGTCAACTATGATTTTAGTCAGCTTCCTGTTGTGATACATTAGAAGGAACTGTTGGATCACTGTATCGCTCCAGAGCAGATAAAGTTACTATAGTTTATGGAAAGCTGCATATGATTCATCTGATTAAAGCTGATCAACTGGGAAAATCAACAAAATAGAATAAAATATATCCTTAGACTGAACCATGTATTACTGTCCTTTACTCTTACTGAAACATAGCACAAAGGCAAAATAAAAGCTCAAGGATTTGGAAGAAAAAGTACAGCCATCAAGTGAAAAAAAGCTTTTACTCAAAAGAGCTTATAATCTTGGCCTCATTCTCCAATGTTGTGTCTCAAACTGGGCCACAAACCCCATCCTTCTCTGTACATCCACCTCAATAACGCAAAATCACAGTCCTGTGATCATGTACCCCTCTGGCCCACACTCAGAGCCTCAGAACTGTCCTTACAGGCACCTAAAGTAAGTCACACATCCGTACCCTGCCCTTGTGGGTCTGGCCCCATGTCCTGAGCTGGGAACACAGGTCCCAGCATTGGCAGGATCCTAGCAGTGGATGCTGTACTGGCACAACTGCCCCTCCTGGATTTAGTGGGCACTAGTAGCTGCCGGTGCCAGTCACTGCCGGTGTGTATCTGCCAGGGCAGTCCCACTACCACAGCCATCATTCACCCTTTTCTAAGACACTTTCTGTTCTACCAGCGTTAGACCATAGCTTGGGATCTCCTGCTGCTGGCAGAGACAGACCCAAGGGCTTTCACAGAAAAATCCTTCCTTTCTCTAGCTTTATAAAATGAAAAGGAAGTTTTGTCCACTGTAAAAACAGAGGGAGATGATAAGGGGACAAGAAGTACTGTTTGAACAGAAGATCTTGTCAGCTTCATGATAAATTTGTTTTAACTCTGAGAGTAGGTTTGCAGAACGGACCTGTAATTTTCCTTCAGTTTTCATTGTACCATCCCAACCCCTGACATTAACATTGGTCCACATTTTCTAGGGACTAAATCAGATGATCCTGAGATATGCTATTTAAAGCAAAACATGGCAAACATTTCCAAACTTATCCTTGTAAGCACTGCGAGCATGAAAAAACCTAATTCTGAATGAGTCTCCCTCTCAGGATTGAGAGCGTATCCTCATCAGTAAAAGTCCCTGGATGGGCCCTAAATGACTCACCAATACGTGGACCAGTGTCTTTGTGGGAAGAAATTGTCTTCTGATCTAATTTGGTTTACTGCTTTCAGTAGACAGAGATGCAGGCCTGCAGTGACAGGAGCAGTGGTTGCACTTCAGAAAACAACTGGAGGTAAGGGAAGATGGCCCTAGGAAGATTTTAGGAACCAAAACAAGAAAATAGCTTGTGGGCTCAGCATGTGCAGCAAATACAGCAACCATCACAACTGCAACCTCTTCCCTAAAGTAGTCTTTCTTCTGGGCTCCCTGGCTCCTTTGCTAGCTGGGCAATTTAGAGATATTTTCAAGAAATTTCAGCATTAGGTGAGGAAATGTTATCTGCCTCGTAACTTCTTTCTTGCTGAAGGGGAAAATATTGCCATGACAGAATAGGAAAAAAGATTGTCAAAGCACCAGCTGGAACAGAAATCCTTCCAGACCCAGTCTCTAAAGAGAGGGGAGATTGGGGATGTGGTGGAGATAAAACTGCAATTGCTCTGGTAAAATCCATGTCAGGAAAAGGAGTGTATGTCAGCTAAGGTATTACTAATAAACTGCTTTGTTAAAGTACCTGGAGTCAAAGCATCTCACAGAAACTCTCTTTTTTTCTGGGATGAGTCCATCCTCATCAGAACAGTGTCCATACAGCACAGCAACTGCTCCCAGCTGTTTCAGGGCAGACACCCTTACCTGTAACATTTTCCCTGTTTCTAATTTCACTGCCCAAAAGAAGACCTCCCAACAACCTTGCGAGATCTTACTGGGTCGCTACAGAGCTGCTCCTCCCCCGGGCAGATGGCCTTGGTGTCTTGTTGCCCAGACCTACTGATCACACATCTCCTTGGGCTGTGTATGTCTTTGGATGGCTGGCAACCAATTTTCTCAGCCAACAGGAGAAGTTTGTCTTTCTGAAAATACGAAGAGGAAGAATTCAACCACATCTTTTTTCTGAGGCTGGTGGCGTAAGGAGTTTTGCTGCTTTGCTCATGACCCTCTGAGATCACAGAAATAATTGGCAGACCTTGCTTATCATACTGCTCAGGGACGCTCTGAGAGAGGCACCCAGGAGTGCAGTGCAGCCTCTACCTTGGAAAGCGCTGACAAGTGGGCATGAGGAGATCTGCACCCATCACATGGAAGCCACCATTACCTCTCTAGAATAGCGCCGTTCTAGCTGTCTAATTAACGGTAAGTGAGTGCCAATCATCCTAGAAGTCTCTAGTCCCTTTGTCAGTGTTCTGCCCAGGGGCTGGGACTAATCCTGTTGCAGGTAACTGATCCTTGGAGCACTGAAGGCGTGGGAAGAAGACTAGCATGGTTGACTCGCACGCTGTTGTTTACAAGAAGCAATGTATCTTCACCATGTGCTTTCCATTCCACTTGAATGTCTTCACATCCCTTTTTAAGGATACACATAGCCCTTAGTATTTCTGTAATTGCTACACTCTGTGCCATAAAAACTGTTCTGAAAGAAGATATATCCAGTAAATGCGGGCATGATGAAGCTCTGGTTGTTCATTTGTCCGCTGGGGAAGAAGAAGTAGTGCTTGGAGGATTGCAGCGAGTTTATCTCAGAGAAGATTTAAAAGCACTTTTTCTTATGCTATGAAAAGTGATTTCTCAATGTGGGAGGTCGGAGTAGACTCTTGTCTTACGCTGCAGTAGCTGAGAACTTTGGTTTCTCATTTTAAGGCGATATTACTAAATTGAGACAAAATTGTTTTGGTTTTCATCTTCTGAAAGGCAATTTTTTGCACTTTTTCCATCAAAACATTAGGGTGCCAAGTGAGATAATACCTTTAAAGAAAAGCTGCTACTGATCTGCTTGACAAAGAAAGCAGACACACCAAGATTTCTGGGAATTTACATTTTAATTTTGTGAACTCACACTGAGACACAGATGAAATTAATTTTTGCAAAATGAATGCAAGTTTGTCAAATAAAATTTTCAAAAGCTTTGGTTTTTTAATTTAAACATCCAGATTTTAGATTAAGGAAACCGTTTTCACTACTTCA
The DNA here is from genome assembly GCA_013397175.1 of Platysteira castanea. Classification (NCBI taxonomy): domain Eukaryota; kingdom Metazoa; phylum Chordata; class Aves; order Passeriformes; genus Platysteira; species Platysteira castanea. The sequence goes on along the minus strand of VYXC01010733.1, from coordinate 113,927 downwards.
GTGCTAGAATATACCCATGTGATAAAATTTGTTAAACTAATCATTAGAAACAAAGAAAAACAGGTAGTGACTTTAATTTATGTCAATTCACCTTTGCAGAATTGACACCTCGAGTGGAACATTTACTTCAGTTGTCTGAAGAGAGAATAAGATATTTATATGTACTCTAAATGTATACATTTGATCAACTAGTTCCATTAAGCAACAAATTGAATTGAAAATATGTGGATTACAGCTGTACTTGAGATAGAGGATTAAAAAGTAATTCCTCAAGACAAACGGGCTTGAGTAACTGCTTCCTTCAAAGAATCACTCTAAGCATTTCTGGAGAGCTTTTTTTTGGTATTATATCTCTATTCTGAAAGGAAGGATTGTGCCCTAAATAGCATGTCTTTAGGACTGTGCAATGAAGTGCTGTCATTTGCTAAATGGTAGACAACTGGCAAAGCTTCTTTTGTTCACTTTAATGTAAAAAGCTTAAAGAAAAAGTGTTTAAGCAGTTTAAAAGACAGGAGTCTGTCATATTGCAAAATGTTGAATGTGTTCCCCCACAGTTAAAGAGTTGTGAAACCTTTAATAACATGGACATTTTCACTGTAACAAGCACTGATGTGGTAATATGTAAGTAGCTCACCCATCTTTAGTAATACTTTGAGGCTTTGTGCAATGAAGAAGCAAATGGAAATAGTTTTAAAAGTGCAGGAGTAAGAAGTCACAATTTAGCTGTGAGCTCTGCAATTAGTGTCTTGCATCAGCTGTTTATTGGGTCACTGTGCATGGTTCTCTTTGGGCTAGTGAAGTACCCTGTGTTCATTTTTCGTTTTTTGCTGTCGATGTATGGGTCTAGATCCATAAAGAAATGTCACTGATGACATGATTTTAGGTGCCTCAGTGAGACCATCAGTGTACATCCTACTGAGACAAGCTTGGGTACCTTCTCATCTCCACTAGGGATGTGCAGATCCAGACCCCCAAGGGAATGAATTTGGTTCTCAATGGCTAAGCAACAGCTAAAGTGAGAAAGCACCAGAAGAGTGTCGATGTGGAGTGGAACAGTGCCTGGCACCTCTTTTGTGAAGACAGGCCCCTCTTTTGTGGGGTCCCAACAGCTCAGGGGCTCAGATACCTCTGTACTGCTCTAAGTGAGATGCCTTTTAAGTCTTATAGACATCCTCATGGACATTTCTCATGAAGTAGCTGAGATGACTCCCTGATCAAGGTCCTGGCTTCTCATTGTCACAAACCTGTGCCTGCTGAGCAGAGCAAGGAGAGTACAAGGTACTTCAGCCCCAGCTGTGACTTTTCTAGGAAGATGGAGGCGAGGTCCTATATAACAGAATCTTAGAGAGTTTATGTTCTGTGTTGGAGCCAGGCCTTTGTCTAGAATAATTTTCTAGAATCATTTTAATTGTCACAACTCATTACTTGTGAGATATTCCCAGAGGCAATGACCTTAATAGAAGGGGTTTTTAATCTATGGAAGATCTTAATTGCGCAGATCTTATTTAGAGAAGTCAGTCTCTGCAGAGAGGTATTTATTTTTAGTTTATATTAAGTATGCTATTTAAGTATGTTATACCTTGCAGTTTATTTCCCCCTCAAATATACTTACAAACATAATGGCCACTGGCATACCTAATACATGTCATGGAAGTCCCCTAAAATGTAGAGAGTGTATTTCATGCTGGGAAACAGTAAGAATCTCTTTGTTTTATTCATAATACCAGATACCACTGTGTTGATTAATGACTATTTTAAATTATTAATGTACTTTATTACTAGTAAGGAATAGTTTAATATATGGTTTTAAAACTAATGGATATGACATGGAAAACTTTTTGGATGGAAAAGTGTATCTTGTACTAAGAGAGAAAATGCTGAAAATTGTGTCAGGATTTTACTGCAGTGTTTTTGTCTATTCCAGAATAAGAAGGTGGATGTTGAGCACTGGGCTGCACAGCTACAGAGGGTAAGCAAGATAAAACCTGCTTCAGTATGAAAAGCCATTCACAAATCTAATTTCTAGACTTACTCTGAAGGAATTCTTGAAAACCCTCTCACAAACGATGATTTGTCTTTGACAGGTCTGAAGGCACAGAACCTTAGTGGTATGCCACCAGTAATGCACCATTCCCAGGGAATCTAGTGATATTTGAGGGACAGTCTGCTCAGGGCAGGGCAGTGAGGTGACTACCCTGTGGCATGTGGGAAGCAGTCCTTTGGGAAGCATGATGGTAGGAATGGAAAGTGCAGGAGGAGAATGTCCCAGGATAGCAGGTGGTCTCTGCAGATGGGGCTGTCTGTGACCCTGGATGCAGAGAGGAAGGCAGGATTAAGTTCCCCTGGGGATGTAGAGTGGTTTACACTTTCATCCCTGAAGACTTTTTTCCTTTAAAATTCACTTAAATGCAGATAACACTTCTCTTCTCCCCAATGATAATGATAAGTCTTAGATCTCATCTTCAAAACATGACATCACTTCTGCAAAAATTTTAAGATGAGAATAACTGAGATGGGTGAGAGTCTCAATGAACTGGGACATGATATTGTGCAGGGACACCTGCATGTATCTGTTCTGCATCAGGGTGATGGTGATCGGTGGTGCAGGATTCTTTCCAGATATTATTGAAAAAGGCTCAGCTGCAGATGCTGTAATAAAATACTTGTTTTAATTAGGTAGAATAAAAGGAGGAGTATAGGTAGTGAGCAAATCTTAGAACCCTTCGAATACTGGGGATCCTGCTTTTGTGCAGCATCAGACAGACCCTGGCTGCTTTTTCCCATGGCACACAGTGTACATCATATCCTGAGAACCATTCCTCCTCCCTCCTACACAATGGGACCATTTACTGTTTGTAACAAAAAAACCCTTCTCCTGACAGGTGTCTTTCATAACACACACCACAGTAGAGTACAGGCCAGCACTGGATGTTCCAGCAAAAATTCCTTATGGCATCTACATATGCTGACTAACTTCTCAAACCCCAAGTACAAGATCCAGTAGAGTGGACATGACTTTCTCAATATCACTCACTCCTTCAGTACAATGTCTTCCACAATACTCCTAATGCAGTATCACATCTACCAGAAGAGTACTTAAACCGAAAGGAAAAAATAACAAACTTTTAATGTAAAGGAACATTATTTTCACATATAATATGTCGTAGAAAACCCCCAGACTTATGTCACACAGGTTCCTCTAAGAGATAGGTGAGAAACATCTACCTGTACCAGAGCTTAAGCCTACAGCATGACAATGGATCTATCAGAGCTCAGGGAATGATGTGGTGGTTTTGCAGCACTTGGATTTCTTGGTAGATTGGATAACTTTATAAATTAAATCATCATCTATTTAGACTTCTTATGACCTCTCTGACCAGCCATCAATCTGTGCTCAACTTCAACAACAAGAAAGTTGTGGAATTTACCTAAAGAAATATTCCTTCAAATACCAGGTTGGTAACCTGAGCACTTTTGAAACTGTCTATGAGTACTTTTCATATGCGGCAAGAGTGGAGTTCAGGAAGCTGTATACACACTTAAAAACTGAAGCAAACAGCAATGAGAGGTGAGTTTGTGTCTTTCCTGGTGAAGATCCAGTTACTATCAGATCATATTTTCACAAAGTAAAGAGCAGGAAGTTTAGATAAGATCCCACTGAGTGTGCTGAGGTAGAACTGGCTGAGGGTCTGTGCCTGACATGAGCAATGAAACCCATGTAGTTGTATATGATTACATATCCTTTAGCTGTATTATGGCATCTGTTTAACTTGCAGAAGGTGTTTTGTGAGAAGACCTTGGAGCACAAGCCCATTCCCTTTTCAATACCACCAGGACAGACTCATCTTCAGCAATTTCCTCTGGTGCTGTGTGAATCAGAGCATGACACTAAGTGGCCTCTACTTAGGTATTAAAAGAACAAAAAGATTTTCTCCTTTAACAAAGGGTTAGAGACAATTCAGCAATTAAAGCTTTTTTTTTCTCAAAAAAGTCAACTGTTATTTGAAGAATTTTGGGGGATGAAATGCCTTTAATTAAACCTGCGTGTCTTCAGGTTGACAGCCTTCTTTTGAGACGTAAATGACACTCTTGCACCCAGCATGGTGCTGCTGCTGATGCTGCTGCATTCATCGCCTAAGCCAGCCGTCACCTTCCTTGCAGTTGTCACTGCACTTTTCCTAGCTAGGCATCAGCTTCAGATTGAACTGGAGTATTTTACAGCAGAATATCCGCAAATCCAGCAACGTCTGTCAACAGCCTTATACAAAAATCAAGCTCAGGTCCCAAATCAAACAGTAGAAACATCTTTTGTGCCAAAAGATGCCCCTGAGACATATGTATGCAAGGGAAAATGGAGAAAGGAAGCAGGAAAGACCATTTGGAAGCCCATCAGTGTTTCAGTTTTGCAAAATGGGGTTCCTAATTTTTGCATGCTCAATGCTATTTTAGAATACTTGTGGTGAAGGGGGAGTCTGTCGAATTACGCAGGAATTGATGGATCTGAGGAAACTGCTTTTCAAAACAAGATTGGAACAAAAGGAAAAGAAATTTAAAGGAATCAACTTTTCTCTTCCTGTTTCCTTCCCCCTTTCCAGCATATGAAGTACAGCAATTCAGCATTTTAAAAAGTGCCTGCTCAAAGTAGATTTCCTGTGTCAGATCCATTACGGCCCTGCCCTGAAGGTAGCCTTTCTTTAAGAGAAGATAAACATCCTTGTCCACAAAGTGCTTGCCGCCATGAAAAGCTTTAGTCCAGGAATAGCTTTTTGAAGCTCTAAATTCTCTTAGATAGGATAATACATTTCTGGGAACACCACACGGTTTGGAAATCCTGCTACATGCAGGGCGGCAAGAAAATATATATTCCCTGAATTTGATAGCACAGCATTGCCAGCTTGTTGAGGGAGATGATTGTCCTGCTTTGCTCTGCTCTGCTCTGGTGTGGTCTCGCCTTGAGTAATGTGTGCAGTTTTGGGTGACACAATGTAGGAAAGATATTAAACTATTAGAGAGCATCCAAAGGAGAGCTAGGAAAATAGTGAAGGGTCTGGAGCGGAAGCCATATGAGGAGTGGCTGAGGTCACTTGAAGTCACTGAGCTCACTGCAGTTACAACTTCCTTGTGAGGGGAAGAGGGGCAGACACTGATCTCTTCTCTTTTGTGACTGGTGATAGATCCAGAGGGAATGGCATGAAGCTGTGTCAGAAGATGTTTAGGCCGGATATTAGGAAAAGTTTCTTCACTCAGAGGGTGTTTGGGCCCTGGAACAGGGTCCCCAGGAAAATGGTCATAGCTCCAAGCCTGACAGAGTTCAAGAAAGTTTGGACAATACTCTCAGGTACATGGTGTGACTCTTGGGGCTTTACTGTGTAGGGCCAGGAGTTGGACTTGATTCTTGTGGATCCCTTCCAACTCAGAGTATCTTATGAGTCTATAATTCTGTATGCTGTGATGTTGGTAGCTTTTGCCCTTCCATTCCTCGAGTGCCTGTTGAAGTAATCAGCAGCATCAGCCACTTTGCTGGAAATGGGTGATTTTCTGGTGTTTGCAGGTGCATCCCTATGATTCCTATGATGCTATTTATTCTCGAGTGCCTGTTAGGAATTCCTGAATGCCCAGGGGGCTGGGCTGAAAGGAAGACAGAATTAAGTGAAAATCATGATCTGTCTGTCCTCCTTACCCATGCAAATTGAGGTCAATGCAACAATATTTGCTGCTATTTCAAACCAGCCAGCAACATGTCTATTGCTTTTATTAGTAATTTTCCAGATTTATGACAAACTGGCATTATGGAAGAGGCCAGCACTGTAAATATATGTCAGACTTGCTGGAGACATGAGGAAGCATCAGTTTGGTGGCCTGGGGCAGTGCTTCTGGCTGCTCCATGAGTTGCTGTAGAGGCTTTTCCCCAGCTTCTAGAGATGAGCAAAATGGGATGCCTAGGTCCAGCAGCTGCTAGGAAAGTGCCCTCTCTTTCTCCTAGTATTTGGTGTAGGCAGCATGCCCTTGGTATCAAGGTGGTTGCCTTGTGTTGGACATGGACTCTTTCAGGTGCCTCCAAGTGCCACCTCAGGCCACATCTGAGTGCACCACCAAGGCTAGTGGCACCTATGGAAAAACATATTTAGGAAAGGGCAAAACGCCAGATCTCAGGGAGAGAGGTGAAGGAAAAAAAGGGAAAAAACCAGCCCTGCAAGCACAGCGGTGAAAGAGGCAGGAGGTGTGTGGGTGCTTTAGGCACCAGAGCAGAACCCCCAGCAGCCTGTGGAGAGGGCTGTGGGGGAGCAGGTGTGTTCTGATCATCTGCAGACCACAGAGACTCAGCCTTCTCCCAGGGGAAGGAGCAGCAGAGAGGAGCTATTATGATAACAGATAAGTGATCCCGTCTTCATTCTAAACCATGAATTTTATCATCCTATTTTCTGCCCATGTCTAGTTAAGGAGAACTGATAGCAGCTGGGTGGGCATCTGACAGCTCACTGGTATCAGCCCACCACATTCTTTTACCAGGAACGTTTTATTGGATTCTTTAAATCTGTCAGACATACAGTGCCTATACAGAAAAATAGAGATAATTTAGAAATAACTTAAAATGCAAGACTAACTTGTTGCTTCCATACGGACCCCACTCCACTTTGGATAAAACACATGGATGGAGTATAGGAAGCTAGAACAATGGATTATCAAAGTAGGCAGTTTGGGATCGGCAAAGGCTCCCCAGCCCAAATGAAAACATCTTATTCTGACAGTTTTTTTGGAGGTGGATGGATTCTTCAGCACTTGCCACCCCTTTCACTTTGCTCATTTTGATCTTTACCAGGAAGCTTTCTGCAGTGTTAGGAAATATCCCACCTGCTCACAACCAGCGTGCCAAGGATGGAGCATGGTCTTTAGTTTGACTGAACTTGTTAAATATCTCCTAGAAGTCTCAAAAGCAGAAATGTCTGTTCTCTGAAGCCTGTAAGTGGGAAGAAACCTTTCCCTATGTGGGAAAGAACAAAAGCGTTCTTAAAAAAGGTCTTATTTTCTTCCTATTAAATATTGAAGGAAGGGATGTTATCTTTAATGTAACCTTTAGCTCCAGTGTGCAGTGATGTTTTTACTCAGCTGGCAGCTTTTAAAGTTTTTGGCTATGGTTTATAAAAGACAGGAATGTACTTGCAAGGGTTGTGGTAAACTGGCATTAACTTCTCTCTGGAGAAAAGAAAAAGGTTTGTGCTCCAGAGTTATACAGTGCTACAGTTTAAGTAGGATGACCATCACATCATTGTTGGGACCATCATGAGGGGGTATCAAAAAGCGAATAAAAAATTGTGGCTATTCCTTCTTGATGTGAAACGTCAACATCTTTCTATTTAAGGCTTTGGATGGGTCTGTTACTGAACAGCCAGAGATGCCTTAGCGAAATTATGGACTAAAAGCAGGCTGAACACAAAAACTCATACTATAAATTGGCTGTACACCCTCAGGTCTTTAATAAGGAAGTCAGCTGTATGGGTAGACTGAAAATAAATGGAGGACCATTCAAACAGTCTTCTCACTTAGGAAAAACTATGGCTCTTTCATTGACTCGATATCTCTGTGATTTTATCAGATTTTTTGATAAATATTCGGCAGTATTTTAGTACTTTCTTAGATGGGCCTATTCATCTCTACCTAATGTCTAACACCTTATTTCTTAATTAATTTCATCTGGTTTTCCAGATAGCGATAGCAAAGGATCCTGGGCTGACAAGAAGCTGTAATTAAATAATCTATTGACGTCATGGACAGTCATGAAAAGTGGAAAACTACAATTAAATTATAACCATTGTCTCTCAATGCAATCTGGAATTGATGGCTGTTTCCATATGTAATTAATGTCTATTCCTGTTTAGAAACCTTGGGCCAGGCCCATGGCAATTATAAACTGGTGTTTCCTTACAGACTTCAAAGGACTACAATAGCTCAAACTGGCTGAAGAACTAGCTAGTCAGACTTTGGTGACTTATTCTGGGAACAGTGATGAAGTATCAACCCCTTGAAGAGGACAGCCAAGCACTATTGGCAGAAAGATATATGGCCTTGCAAAACTATCTTTGTCCGGCTTAATAGTGAGTTTCCTATACCTTGTGCAATTTGTGCCTGTTTATGCCTGCTTGTATCTCTGCTCCTGATACTCAAAACTCCCTTTCAGCGTTGACATTGAGCTTGTCTAAAGACTTTGAAAAAGATGAAATGATGGTTGGTCTCTTCCTCCAAACTGCAACCCCTAGGCAATCTTAATTTGATTTTCCTCGAGGTCCTTCTGTTTCACTTCAGTGTGTGATGCTTATAAAACAGCCATTCTGAGTTGATATAAATTTAATGTCATATTTATCACAAAAAAATGAGGAAAATCACAACTTTCAGGCATAGTTTGAGAGGCAGTGAACATCCACCACTCTTTTCAGAACTTAGAACATTAAATGCTCAGGATCTTTGAAATTCTGACTTTTTTGTCCTTGATAATCTGTTTCTGTAAGGACATTATGCAACTGATCAGATTATGTTTCAAACAAGCCAGAACTCACATCCAAAATCTATATCTTTAGAGGTACAGTACCCTAGTTTAAATCCAACACATTAATAGATTTTACAGCAAAATGCAAAAGAAACCTTTTCCAGCCTCAAGTAAATGTACTGTATTTCTTTAAAATCACCATGTCCTTCTTTCCCTGATATCTCTTTCAGCAGCAAAGAAAACCAGTGGGAAAGGGATTATGAATTACATCAGCAAAGGCATGACCAGAAGAAACAAAGAAATCATTATCTGACTCCATTCACGCTTGTCAGGCCACACTCGGAACACTGTGTTCAGGTTTGGTCCTTGCTATGCAAAAAAGATGTGAACAGGCTGGAGAGAGCCCAGGGAAGAGTCACAAAGATGACCAAAGGCTCGGGAAGCCTGTTCTATGAAAATGGCTGAGAGAGCTGGGTGTGTTCAGCCTTGGGAAAACAGGGCTTAGTGGAGACCTTATCACTATGTTCCAGCATTTAAAGGGTGGCTACAAAGAAGTGGGAGTCTCCTTTTTTATAAGGAGTCACATGAAAAAAATGAGGAATAATGGGTACAAGGCACTCCTGGGGAAATTCCAGTTGTAGACAAGAGGAAAATTTTTCACAGTGAGAACAACCAGACACTGGAATAATCTCCCCAGAGAAGTGGTGGATTCCCCAGCATTAGCCAGCTGTAAGATACAGTTGGACAGGGTGCTGGGCCATCTTGTCTAGACTGTGCTCTTGCCAAGAAAGGTTGGACAAGATGACTCTTGAGGTCCCTTCCTACCTGGTACTTCTTGATTCTGTGAAATTCTTGAATCTTTTCCCAATTTCTCCCTAGTGGCTGTTGGCCGTGCTCTACCAGGCTACCAGTACACTGCATCTGGCTGTTTTTCAGTCAGGTGCACCAGATCTGGGGGGAAAAAGGAGTCAGCAGCCAAAGACCACAAAAGCGCTGAGAAGATTCCTAGCCTCTTCCACTCTCCTTTAGCACACAGCTTCCCTGCAGCAGAACATCCTATTGTTCTGCTTCATAAAGCAAAAGTGGATTATTTTCCCTGGTGTAATATTCTCTCATTTGAAAATATGCTTAAGGCAAGGCTGAATATTCATGTAATGAATAATTTAATTTTATTAATGACATGGCTTAACTCGATTTATTTTTGTTTGGAAATGTTCAGTATTTTGAAATGACTGTAATTTCTAAACATGTTGAATCTTATATTGAAAAGATTGGGAAAAGAAGACAAACAAGGAAAACATTTTACCTTACTTAGCTCCTATCTGGCCTTTTCCTCAAATATTTTCATGTGGCATTTTGTTCTGCTTCAGAATGAAAACAAGCTTCAAATTTGTGAAATTTCCTGTAAAATTAAAATTCTGGTTGCCACCTTGCTTTACTGTTTGCCTATCTCAAAATGCTAAATAAAGCCTTTGAAATTCCTGGGGACACTAAAGTGAAACAAACAGTTGTGGTTAAAGCAGGCTCCTCTCCCTTACTAGTTCTCTTGCATAGTTAATTGAGCTTTCCCAATAAGAGAAAAGGAAGCAAACAACATCTTGTAGTGTTATTGACACTTAATTGATGAGGTGAAGGAATAGTGCAACCCTCTCCTTGAGGATTTGTGTATTGCTGGCAGAGAAAAGGATCATTTCAGAGGCAATGTGTGCTTGACAGAACTGATGTTTCTATTATATCTTTTCTCCTGGTGACAGAAATTATAAATGTTATGAAATGTCCTCCCAGGTAATTTTGATGAAAAAAGTTTGTTCATACCAACAGCACATATATCAGAAAAGTAATAAACGAAGGGCACAGTGTCATTAAGCAGGGTTTTCATATTGGCATTATGAGGCGTTTGTAACAGGCTCTAAACAGAGCCATTAGTCATTGATGGAACCATTAGTAGAAATAACACCATTTGAAGTTCTTTTAGCAATTTTTGTAACACAGATAATAAGAGACCTCAAAATGAACTTTAAATGTTCATTTCCAGTCAAATAAACTCTCATACAACTGCCTATATGCCTTTAATGGCAGACTTTAATTTTCCAGACTTGGAATAGCAACTGACCCTTGGTGAAACAAAACTTAGCTCAGCAAAGGCAGAGGTAGTCAACACTGATGGACTGCAGACATAGAAACTTCTCACTGACTTTCACGTACATCAGCCTCTCTGTGGCTTTAGCATGATTTGTTTAGACAACTTCAAATCACATAATAAAATTAACTTAATTCATACGTTGCTTTGTATCATGCTCAGAATATGACTCTATTACATACTTCAGGTTAAAGGCATGAGCTGAGTGAAAGAGGATTCTTTCTTCAGTATTGAGGATCTTGATTTACCTTATATCCTTTCACATTTTTAAATAATCTGCAATTTGAAGTAGTAGTTTTAGATGGGGGAAAGTGATTTTTGAATCTCTCTGTCAGATCAAAGCTAAAATAGGTCATTGATTGCCAAAGGATAAAACAAGCAGATAAAAGCAACTAAGCAACTGCTCATAGAATTGATTTATAGCTATTTCTGCCAAGGATTTGTACATCCTTCATAGCTCAACAGGGTTGGTCTGAAAAAAGGCAACATAACACTGTCTTAACCGCAAATCCTCACTTAACACTTGTTCTGTTTATTCTATGACTCACAGAGATAAGAAAAATAGGATAATTACCAGAGACCATAATGCTGTCAGCAAACTGGAACATGCTTCATTACACCACAACATAATCACAACTCTGCACTGAAGTAGCTGTGACAGTGCCCGTAATGAATGGAGTTCAACTGTCATTTATTATGTTAGACAGTCAGATTGGTCATAGTTTGCAACCTGGCAGTTTAGAGGATATATAAAATAATCTCAGGTCATTTATTATATGCACATAAGTAAGAATGATAGGTTTTGCACCAGCTGAAATCTGTGTAGTCACTTAGCCCTTAAGCTAGAGCAGGGCTGAGACATTGGCTCGTGATTTCAGGGGTTGCTGTAGGTCCAGAGAGGATCTGAGGCCCTGTGCTCTGGGCTCCATAACTTTCCCACTGGGAGCACGGGGAGAACATGTGCTTCCAGGCACTTTTACCTCTGGGGCTGTGCTGGGTCTGGGTGCTTATCAAGCCCATTGCTGGACTAAGCTGGCACTTTGTTGCAGTGTCAACAGTTTTAATGGTGGATAGTCTTTCTCCTCTTTAATTTCTTTGCTAGGTTTAGGGGGGGCTAAAACAGGGATGCACTGAGGGCAGCAAGGCTAAGACTGATGTAGTTTGCACAGCAGGGTCAGTAGGGATGATGTGACTGGATTTGGTGAGAGGATCACTTGCTTTACCAAAGTAAGCCTTTCAACAGCCAGGACAGTGATCCTTCACCTCTCTTCCTTCCCAATCAGACCACACCTGGAGAACTGGGTCCAGTTCAGGGCTCCCCAGAATAAGGAAGACCTTGCCACACTGGAACAAATACAGTGGAGGACACCAGGATTGGTGGGGACTACGTCACAGGAAGAGGAGGTGGGGAAGCTCCCAGCCATTAAGGGAGCTACTGATGATGGGAGCTCATTGCTCTCTTCAGCTGCCCACTTGCAAGAGACACAGAAGAAGACTCTTCCCAGAGATGCACATGACAGAACAAGGAGTGGGTTAAACGAGCTATGATGTGTGAAATTAGTAAAGTAGTAGCAAAAGCACCTCTAACCATGGGGTTCAAGTCTAGATGCAAAAAGAAAATGAGGAATGAGCACATATTCCATCTAATGTCCTACTTGGAGAACAGACCACAGTGATGAGAATAGGGCATACAGTGCTCAGCTCTAGAACTCTTCCATTTGGCAATCCTGATTGTTGGGGAAAGTACCAATAGCATTAGCCTTTTTTCCTAGCCTTTCATGCTTAATTATTAAAGTGTCTTGGGCCACACTGAATAATTAATATAGACTTTGTTTATATCATGAGGGAGAGAAGTTGTTGCCTTGGAATGATGGTGTATAATTTCCAAAAGACAGGGACTGGGTAAGGAGGACGTTTTTGAGCCTGATCAGTTACACAAAGCAGAGAGAGACAGCTGGCGTTTCTGCCCTTACTCCTGTTTGCACCTGTTTGAAGCAGGACTACCATGCTGAAGGAAAAGGTACGAGCAATGGCAAAGTTTTCCTTTCATCCTAATAAAAAACAGCCTGAAGTGATCCCTCACAGTGAAGGTAGAGAGGAGTTTTATAAAGCTTAGAATTTCTTCTTTGTTATCACTACTTTGTTATCACTACTTAATTTTTGAAGGAAGCTTAGTATTGACAGCTGTACATATTTGGCCCTGTGGAGACAGAAGTCATTCTGATGTGCCACCCATATGTGCTGATGAACACTCAGCTTTGCTAGCCCAGTTACAGCAAAGAAGACCTTGCAGGCGGAGGAAAAAGATACAGTGAGTTTTACCAAGCCAGAGGTCAGGCAGTGTGGGCTGCCTCAGAAATAAACCAGTGCTGCTGGAAAAGTCTTCCTGACAAGTCATTGCTCTCTCTCATGTCCCAGAAAACACCCTCTTCAACCCACACTTTGCCTGTCCCCTCCTCTTATCCCTCCTGGTCTCTCAGCCACCACTTGCTCTGCCTTAGCCCTTGCACCACCCTCTGTGTTTGCTGTCATATGTGAGACCACTGGATGGCTCCTCCCGACCCAGTGATGGACAAGTGCCCAGTGATCTTTGCTTGCAGCAGAATGATCTCCTGGGAAATGGATCTTCTCTAGGAGCCAGTTGGGTTAAAAAACCCTCTCTCATATTTCTGGAGAGTAGTCAGGTTCCTCCTGGCAGTGGGAAATAATGTATCAGTAATACTGGGAAAATCCACTGTCTTGGGAAGGGTCAGGGGGAGCTCAGAGTCTCTCTCGAGCTCTGCAATGCCTAGGCTGATCTGGACAGACAGCTCCAGACCACTACTGACATCCCCTCTTCTGCTGTGGAGTGGCGAGCAGGAGCAGGAAGCACCTCTGGCAGAGACCTCTAGAGCACTGGTGGGAAGTACACCAGGGTGTCGTCTGCAGTTCTGGCAGTAAGAGTCCCTGTGGGGAGAACTGGAAATGTGCACCAAACCAGCATCAACCACAGTGATCTGGGCCAGCTGTGGAACAGACTCTGTGTGATCCTCTGCCCCTCTGAAAGCTTTGTCTGTACCTGTTTTCTCACAAAAAAAAACCAGCATGTGGATTCAAGTGGCAAGCATTACAAAGACTTTTTGGGGAACTGCTCAAACTAAGGCAGCGTTTGATGCATGGACAGAAACAAAGAACTGCATTTGCAGCAGCACTACAGGTCCTAGTTGCAGATTCCTTGCACCTGTCCAGTTAATTTTCCACCATCCTTCCAAGGCAACTTTTGCAGAAGGAAACTGATGTTTCCCTGGCACTTCTGTTTGCCAGGGAATATCTGCAAGTTGTTCTCCAGCTCTGCAGGGTAGGGTAACTGTGAACAACCAAAGCAATATATTAAATATCAAGTGATCTGGGGTTAATAAAATTAAATTCTAGATAAGCCAGTTTAAAGGATGATGCAAAGAGATCTCGTATGTGAGGGGAAGGTATTTGCTGGACAACAGTGCTGCTGAGGAACACCTCACAAAATCATAAAATTCCATGTGGAACAACAGCAGTGGACAAGGCACATAGCCTGTGTGAGCATCATTCTCAAATGTTGCACCATGAGGGAGATATTTCCTCCCATTCACTGCTGATGAGATTGCACATAATTGCCTTTTGGCTGAGCAGAGGATTCAGGAACAGGATACTCCAATGTTGAGAGGCTTGGGGAATCACTCATCTAAAGATCTTTCCACTCAGCTTAACATCTACAAGGCCAGATTCTCATTCAGGCAACACTTTCATTGATTTAACTGGGGTGTTTTGCCTGTGAAAGGTTTTTAGCACGCAGGAGAGACAGCCTGCTGGAGCTAGGGGATACCCCAGTGCTTCATGAGGACTTTAAAAAGATGAGGCAAAAAGCTGCCAGGGTTTTCTTTTCCAGTTAGAAATACAAGAATAATGATACCTTCCTTCATCAAGCAAAATGTTTGTCAGCAACTGCTAGTCTGAAACCTGACTTCAAAGCCATGGGCATTGATAAAAGCCCTTTTCCTACCTGTCTGTCTGTGGGGCCATTAGGTTTTCAGCTAAAAGCTGATAGATGCACCGGCCAAGATTAGTCAAGCTGTCATACAGAGTGCAAATTCTTCCTGTTGGAGAAGCTTTTTTTAGCCTGTTTTGCCTTTGGGAAACAGTCCATGCTTGGGTTTTATTTTTTGAAAGAGAGTTCCACTGAAAATTTGAAGGAGAGGTTCTCTGGTGTTTAGGAGCTGGGCAAATGCTCCTTGATCCTTGAAAAATATTTCCTGCAGGACTCTCCTGCCTCAGAGGCTTCTCATTGAGAGCTAAATACTTTTCCATCGTAGGGGAGCGAGAGGAGGTGTGTTTACAGGAGGAGGCTAATGCTGCACGCTGTGTTTCTGTACACAGTGTTTCTGCACACAGCAATGCCTGACCTCGCCCCGCCGGCCGCTGAGCACGGATGTGCTGACGTCTCTGAGCCCTCACCAGCTGTGCCTTCCCGTGCTGGAAGGGGCTTACCAGGGTGAAGGGCCAAAGTACAGCCTTTGTGCAAGTGTTGAAGTTCAGGACTGGTGAGTGTGAGAAGAAAAATAGGTCCTGAGAAGACTTTATTTTAAATTGAAATCTGAGGGAACTGAGCAGTATGGAGTACTAGTGAGGTCTATACACGGAGCACAACAACATTCTGCTCTAAGCTGAAACTTTTGGTCTTCAAGGACTCTGATTTTTCTCAACAGAAGTGGAAGTTGCACTCAGAGCAGCCTCCACATGCTGAATTCACACGGCACACTGCTGCACTGAGTGCGTTGCTGAGCTGCCCTGCTGAGAGCAGGGTGCTAGCACTCAGCCTGAATCAGCATCACGGCACATTTTTAGTGTTACAGCACAGCCAAACCATTCCTACACTGTGGGCCATAGAACAGCTGGCACCCAGTAACACAGAAAGCTGCATAGCATCTACCTCACCTCCATCCCGCTTTCAGGGACACACTTGAAAATAAGGGATTCCTCTGGCTGCTGAGAAGTATTAATAGATGAGACTGGCCCACTGTAAGAGGCACAAAGTAGCATCATCTTTGTGACATTTGCTAATTCCCTCAGTACATCAATTGTGCGTGTAAACTGTATGCTAACAGTCAGGGAGAGAGAGCTTTCAGCTGTGAGGGCTTTCATCTGGATTTTTTTCTTCCTGTGTTATGTGGGCTGTGGCAGGGAGGAGCAAAGCATCTTTTGGCCATATCAGTTTGCTCCAAACTCAGCTTTGGAAGTTACACTGAAGAAGCAAATCTATAAACCCTCAGCACAGGACCAGCTGAGGGAGAGCCTTAGAAGGGAGTTAGGCTGTGAGTTCCTGGTACAGGAACATCTCACTAGAACTGGCTGTAAGTGTTTAGGAGGTAAAAAAGGGTTTAGAAGCAGTAAATTACAGAGTACTTTGTGGACACTTTTTTACAGCTGTGTTTGGAGTGGAACCAGAAAGAGGGGAAGAATATCTACCATATGAAGACACAGACATATTTAAAAAAAAAGAACAGGGCACTATTGTTAGAATATTTTCTGTGGTCATATGAGTAAGACCAGTACGCATGACTTGCAAATAATAAAGCACAAGATCATTCTTTCCCTCCTCCATGTTTTCTTTGGTTATATTTGTTTTAATTACCAAATTATTCTCGAATGTGAAATGATTAAAATTAAAGTCCTAATGCATCAAACAGTGGATGTTAGCTAAGGCAGACATAGGAATTTAGCTTTAGGGGCTCTTTTTTAGGGGCTGGCTGTGCAGATTTTCCCCATCTAAATGGTGCGGTCTTTGCTGAGGCAATAGCTGGTGAGCCTCTCCAGGCATGTGGGAAAATCCTGTAAACCTTTTATCTTCTCTGGCTTATAAAGGTCAATGTACACTGACCTGCTTGAAGTGGATAGACGAGAAAATACAAAATGTTAAAATACTTTTTCTCTTTTAATTAATGGATATTCTGCAGTGCATATAACCAGGTATCTCAAATGCACCCACAGAAAATCTGCTCAGTGCAACATTATCTGGCAAAGGAAGGGGACACTATCAAAGCAGAGCCTAACCCCTGCAGTGCCATATTTTGGCAAGAAAATCTTCTTACTTTGGGCTTAGAGACAAAGGTTTTGTCAAGTAAAATCTGCTCCTTTGTTTATTATTGTTCTGTGGGTCAGAACAGGGGACATACTGTCGGTGTTTTAAACTATCCACAAAATGTCACAACAATGCTCTACTTTGTACATGTCAATGGTAGATTAAAATTGAATTGTCACCAAAAAAAAAAAAAACCAAAAAAAAAACAACAACAAGAAAGCAGGCTTGGTTTTATAGAATAATTACTCTCAATTAGATATAACATTCTGCCTAAACATAGCATGCAGCTTCTCAGAGGGGAGAAGGTATAAGAGATCTTCCCTTTCCCACTTAAACACTAGTCAGTCCTAATGGGGAATGAAATTCTGCAGAACCCTGTAATTTCCCTAAAAGCTCTCTGACTGAAAATGCATCTCATACTGATGTCTTCATGCTTTCTTCGTGTACTTGGCACAGCAAGGAGACACAGAAATGACAGGAGAGATTTGTCCCTGGCTCTTTGCTTAATCATTTAAACAGATATACCAGCTACTGTATTTTATGCAAGGCTTGAGGTCATTTATACTATCATGGGTATGAAAATATAATATGTCGGAATTTTCTGCTGACACAAAACACTCCATCAGGCTGCGGCTGGGGCTGCAGTAGAGCTAAGACTTTTTCACAGTCAAAAACTATTACCATCTCTGTTACTAGAAACCTCTAGGCAGCCAAAGTCACAGGCCATTCTAACTCAGCCTTCTTTTCGTCTGACTTTGTAAACAGATTTTAATTATTATAATTAAAAGGCTGTCAAAAAAGTGTTTCATAAACACAACATTTACAGCATTTATACATCCAGTGAAGGGTACTTGAAGTGAAAGAGAAAAATCATTCCCACATTTTAATAATCGTGGCAGAAGTTCAAGTCACTCCATCTGGGGAGTCGTCTTGTAAAAATGCAATCGGAGGGACTCGACTTTAACCTGTTTGAACCTTCCCAGCTCCTATTCTCCTGCTTTCCTGAAGATCCTGGTGTTTGCAGGCAGCATTGTCCCTGCCTACTTCAGCAGCAAATACAGGCACTTTCTTCCAAATGCCTATGCAGAGGCTACTCCCTGCAGGAAGAAGCCTTTGAAATAAATGAATATTTTTAATATTGTGAAAGAAAATAGTTCAATTCCTCTTGCTGTGTGATTATAGTTAGCAATTTTATTATTAGCTGATGTCTCTCTGGAGGCTTTTGTGCCATGTTTTGCAGCATGTTGGGGGTGGGTATAAAATACTCCCTCAAGCAACTACTCTGTTGCTCTATTATGAATGTGTACAAGCATCAAACATGTCCTAAGGCTCCCAAATTCCTCTTTTTATGTTCCATTCAATGATTTTTGTTCAAACAGAAAAAGAGAAACTCTGCTTCCTGAACCAAGCCGGAACACATGAGCCCAAGTATTTCACAGGATTTAAGGAGAGATGCTTTGCTCCTCCCCTGCCCTCCCTGGGCTGTTACTCACACCTCATTTTTGGGTACAAACGGTGCCATTGGGTGGCTGCTGCAGCAGGCTGCCTGCCAGCAGCTGCAGCACACTGAGGAGAGAGCTGCTGGGCAAAAAAGATGGTCTGCTGGGACTCAAATGGACGGGATTTCTCACCATTCAGTGCTAACTGACTGGAGCTGGGATTTAATTTTGCACAGTGGACATATTGGAGGCAGGGCAGCATCTGCCTTATTGCTGTCTGCTCTCCATCAGCCAGGCAGCCACAGCTTTAATCAAAAAAAAGCTGCAGCTGAGCATTTTGAGGTCCTTATTACCTTTCTCAACTTGATCCCCACAGTTTTCAAATTGAAATGTGGGATTGCTCAGCTGCTTCTTACAGGTTTTTTAGGGAGAGAAGTACAAACAAGAAGGTATCCACTTTTCCTGAAGCCATTTATATTAAGAACCGCAGAGCAAGCAGTAGTGGCTGTAATGTGCCCATCACCAGATAAAATCCCTGCCTGGTCCTCAAGCAAGAATAGGGACAGTAGTAAACACTGCATTGGATAAACACAGGTCAAGCGTGCAGCTGGCTTCAGGCATGATTTTGGGAAAATAATAGATGGAAAGCTGAATAAAGTCATTTTTTTCTCCCCCGACGAAAGAAAGGGTGTGTGGCAGGAGGAGTGGTAAGTCGTGCTGCTTGCTGTTGTCACCACAGGGCATTTCTCAGAAGCACACACTCACTCAGGGAAAAACAACACTGGAATCCAGTCACGTCATGACCCACCAGACTGGGACCTCTTCCAGGCAGGGAACACAGACATCTTCATCCCACCAATTACAAGTCTCTAGTGTGATGCAGACTGTGCTGCCTATTCTGGAAGGGCTGTACAGTGACTGGAAAATTTAAGCTAAAGTACTGTTCATTATGGCCTCAATTTGAAGTTACTAAATATCTTCCAGGCTTCCTTGTTTTATGTGAGTGTAGTGAGGCCTCAGAACCCAGCTGAGTGCTGCAATCAAGATCTGGAAATGGTGTTACCCTCAAATCAGTCAAGCCTTCTAAAATACTCTGTCAAGTCTAACACTGTTCACTGGGAAGAGGAAGTCACAGACTCCTGTGTAGTACATGATATTGGTAACCCGTGCTTATATGTATAAATATAAGTTGGAATAAACAACTTATACAAAGAAAAGGTTCCAAAACCAAAAAAAAAACAAACAAAAAAACAGGCAAAGGAAAGAAAAATTTCGAAAGCCTAAGCGGAAGGAAAACTATTCAGCATGAAACTAATCAGCATATGAAAAGACTAGCTCCAGGTGGACTAAACCTTATCTAGAGACATTAACACTATGCCCAAGTGATGATGACCTGATCGAAATCAGCATCAGAGTCGTTAAGGGAGTGTTTGATTCCTGGAACCAAGAGTGATTATTCCTGGAACTGAAGATGGACGATTCATCACCGAAGATGAACAATTCATCACGCTCAGGTAACACTTTGTCCAGTCCAGCATCGTGAAAAGAAAACTTCATGAATACGTTAAGCAGCAAGAAGAATAGAAGGAATTCGGACTCTGCCTAAAAACTCTATAAAAAAAGACCTAACCAAGGCAGCACTTGTGAACAGAGAGGATCTGATGCGATAAAGGTCAGGTCTATAGGTTCGCCCAGCACCTATGCCGGGCTCGGCGCTGTCCTTTGTCGATAGTGGCGTTTGTGCGGCCAATCTTTCAGCTACAGAATAAAACTTACATTTTTGATTAATTCTAATTGGCCTAGCCCATTTATTACCCCCAGAATGGCTTGGATTTGGAAGGCACCTTAAGGATCATCTAGTTCCAAGCCACCTTCCATGAGCAGGTACACCTTCCATTAGACCACACCGCTCAAAGTAATCTTGCTATAGGTTTTACTGCTACCTTGATATTCAGTCAATTTTCATTTCTTCAATTTCAGCCCATTTAATTTGGACATAATCTGAAGTGATGTGACTTCTGAATGAGAAAATGAAAAATTCCTGCCAGAATAAAAATTTAAAAATTCCTCTTAAAGAAATAATAAAAATCAATTAGAAGGAATTGGCACAAGTTCCTGCATTAATGCACATGAGTCATGTATTTACATGCATTGCACTTGCATTAAAAATTTCATCATCTTCATTGAACATACAGGTAAAATGAATAGCATGTATTTTACACTTTCGTTTTAAGGCATCTTGACAAGATGTACCTGATGCAATACAAGCTGATATCACACAGAGGTCTTCTGGTATCTATGGCACCAATGAATAGATACAAATTAATTTTATACAAACGTAAAAATGCAACAAGCATAATTGAAACTATCTTATGAAGTGAAAAGGGAAGGAAGGGAAATAATAGGAAGAAATCTTTTTACGTAGTCTTCACATATTCTAAAATTCCTTCTGAAAAAGATATTCTAAAGACAATAATTTGCAGTTTAAAAGACAGTAAGAAATCCAGATCCCAAATGATGAAATATCAATGACTTCCCACTCTGGTAACATAAATCAAATAAAACAAATAAATCTGTAATAATTTATTTCAAATGTATTTTATGGTAAATTGAACGTGAACAAAGACAAATGTAGGGTGGAATAGAGATGGGACAAAGGAAAAAAAGATTTGATGTTCTCTTAACTGATGAACTTGAAAAATTTCATTACGTTTAAATTGTTGGGTTTGCATTTAGAAAGTAGAAGTGGGAGGAGATCAGTAATCTTGGTGTTATGTCCTAGTGACACACTGAATTTTGTAGTTCTATAGGTCCATAAAGTTGTCCAGGTGCTTATGCAAATCTCATTTAAAAAGTCAAATTTCACAAGTCTGAGAAACTAATTTGGAAATTTTGCAATTCCTTGCAAGACTCCCAGTGGTTTCAGTTCGTAGTTAGCATGGAATGCAGACTATAATTACAGATTCTCTACCAGTAACAGTATTTTGCTGCCTGACCCTAATGAGCACAGGTCGCACACACCCACATATCTTTAGTAATTTTCAGACCTAGCTCTTGCTGAAAATTTATTACAGAGTTTGTGGCTAGAATTGGATTCTGGTTTTAATTTTAAAGAAAGAAATCAACTCTGTTGATCTTGGTAGGGATAGCGATGCTGCTGCAGAGTGCCATCCTCCTCTGCCTCACAGATCTTGGAGTCACTTTATACTACTGGATCTACCTACGCAGGACAAAGACCACTGCCTTCCCAGCAGTAGTTGCTACCAAAAAAGATAGGATCCATCTCATACAACTGCATTTTTCTGAAACTGAATTGTGAATTCTGATAGAGCCACCTGGTTTTTCTCTCTGACATGTGAAGAGCAATGCCTCCATAGGGAGATCAGTTCAGTCCTGCTGCTGTCACTATAGAATTGTTACCTGTTTTCCTCTATTGGTGACAGCAGTACCCAGGTTCCTGGCTGTGCTAGTTTGAAAGCAAGCTAGTGAGAGACTTCAAGTCAGAAATACAATTTAATAGGAAAAATAAAATCAATTTAATCCAATCAAATGGTGGCTGCAGTCCTCCTGGAGTGATGGTTCTGTTGAGGCAGTGACTCTGTAGAAAAGGTCTGGTCTTCCTCTGAAGGTCTAGTGGCAGTGTAGAAGGGTCTGGTCTTCCTCTGGGAATCCAGTGGGAAAGACTGCCTTCGATGTTCAAAATTTCAGCTTATATCCAGGATGGAACGCCTGGCTCCTCCCTCTGGGCGGAGCATCTCACAATGGGATGTAATCTTATCAGTCATACGGTGATGGCCCATGAACAGAAGATATCTCCCTGGAGGGAGGATGGGTCATGGGAGAGATAAAGAATTCTGCCCCACCCGGAGTTAACAGCTGGCCCATTAACAAGAGATAACCCCATGAGTTTATCAGGGGTGAGTCATCAAGGAGGTGGGGAACACTGTCCCACTGGCTTTAACAGCTTATGAAGATGGTGAATAGAATACAATCTTTTGGGTACATCTTACTCTGTAACCTAGGACACTGGCTCAGACTGAATCCCTAGCCTTTGGTCAAGTGGTGTAAGGGGAGATGAACCCATCAGGGCTTATCCATAGAGCCACTGTTCCCACTTTCTCCTCCCATCTCACTTAAGGTGCAGCAGGAACCAAATGCCCATCTGATGCTGCATTACCTCCATGTGTGCCATACAAGGGTTTACCCATGTGTTTACTGCACGGTTACCATCAGGAGGCAAGGGCTTACTGGCACCCACAGAGAGTCCAACCTCAGGAAGTGTCTCTATGCTCAAAAATGGGCACTGTATGCCCATGCCCACCCAGGTCATGCTCAAATGTATTTAAACTGCAGACATCTAAAGAGTGTCTGCTGAGAAAGAAAACCCAGTAATCATAGTACACCACAGCGGGTCACTGAAGAATTAAATATTCCTGGCACTCATTAAACTTAAGGTAAAGGATCAACTGCTTTTTCTGTACTGACATCTGATGAAAAATGAGATAATGATCTGAGACAGTTAAGCTTCTTTGTCCCTCTCAGTGTTTTTTTGTTTTGTAAGAACTAACCATATCCCATTTTGACAAGTTTTCACCATTTGCAATAGCAAATATTAATGGCACTCAAAAATTCATATTAATGTCACTATTCTACTGGCTCATCATTAAAGTGTAAAAAAAAAATCAGTCCATTTAGACTTTAGGCAAGGATTCCACAAATACACAGATCTTCAGGAGTTGTATGATGACTTAGAAGTTTCTCAGTCAATAATAAGCTTTTGTACCTTGTGTAGTTTTGTTAAAACTCTTACTTTGCATGTTTGATCAACTTACATCTCTGTCAGTGTCACATCTTCTAAACTTGCTTTTGCAGGCTCAAAAGGAGTACATTTAGTTCCACACTGAACAGGTTTAAAATGCTTCAACATGTCATGCCACTCTGGGATGAAGATGAAACTTCAACGAGCTGAGTTGTTCTGTTTGCCAGGGTGGTACACAGCATTACAGCCGAATTTGAAATTCCATTTATGTTTCAGAAACAGCAAAAAGGAAGGAAAACTAGAGGAAAACTAGAGATTTGCAAAAGTGTTCAGTTACTCAGTTCTTTCTGAAAATCCCAGGAAGCCTCCATCTCTAGTTTTTAAGGTGACGAAACAGCCTTAAAAATTTGAGACTTCTAATCCAGGTGCAGAGATGTTCGACTTTGAAGCTAAAATACCTTCATGCCTGAAAAATTAATTTATTTAATTTATGAAACATTTTCTTAATAATAGTATAGTGATAATTATATAAAATTAGGCTGGAAATTAGCAGTAGATTCTAGTCAACAGAGTGGTTGATCTTAGGAAGAGTGATAAGTAACAGTGAATGAAAAGGATGATTTTAATTGGCTTGTGGGAAAATTTACACGACAAGCTTCCTTGGCAGAGCCTGTTCCCTTCAGCAAGAAGGACCTCTCCAGCCAATGGCCTCTAGTAGTAATTTTAGCTTTTCTACAACACCTGATATGAAAAGAAGTCCAGTAACTACGACTGGAGAAATGCAGAAAGCAGCATACATAATTAAGATCCTCTTAATCCCCAAACATCTACAAATAGTTGTTAAAAACCTTTCGATCTGAGCTGGACCACTTGCAGTACAAAAAGTGCTATAGGATGGGTAAATAACTTTGCTGATTGATGTCCTAGTGCTGTACTCTTTCTGATTTTATGGCTCTCCAGAGTTCACCTTCTTCTCCCACTTCAGGGAGACAGAGAGTGCCATCTGGGTGTTGCCCTGGTTTTTGCTAAGCCTTCTGTTTTTAACCTTGGAGTCAGATTCTTTCACACAGTTTCATGTAAATAATAGCCAGTGTTTACTTAACGGTATTTTCTGGTTTTCATTCCTTTTGTAATAAGAGAACTTTGATGAGCATCTTTCTTCTCCAGTGGGATTGAGAAGGAAGTGACATGCTCTCAAATCCCTTGTGGAGTTGGGAATTGAATAAGAATGTGAGATATGTCAATAATAAAGGCTTTCCCCTCCTTTCTGCTGAACCTGTCAGGTGTGAGAGCCTCGTTATTGTGTCTTCCCAGACACATATGGGGAAGCAGCTCTCGTAGCTGGAAGCTGGGCAGCAGAGGCCAGGGCTGTTCCTGTCACCCCATGAAGCCTTGCTCTCTGTGTCCCTCTGATTGCCCCTCAGAGACGAGAGTCTGGCAGTTTGCTTCTGATTAATAACAGAAAAGAAAAGCAGTGTAAAGTCTGAGTACACCTTTTCCTGAATGACCTGTACTTCAGCATTTCTCTTTAGAAAAACTGCCAAATCACTCTATGTCAGACTGTGATCCAAGAAAACATGGCTTCAAAGTCATAAGTGAGAATGAGATTGCAACAAAAAAAATTAAAAGGCAACAGTTCCTGTGCTTCCTCTGTCCCTAACTCACCTGGCAGCTGGCTGTACCACTGCTGATGATCTGTCAACAGGACATTATTCTTTCAATTAATCCAACATTCACACATTTCTAAATATTAGAAATCCCTAATTAGAAAACCCTCCAAGAGTAATGTTCCACACAAAACATAGATCATGTTTCTGAGGTATTATTTCTTTAAGCTATTTAGTTAAAATGTATCATATGTAGATTTTTAGCTCTCTAAGCCACAAACTAATTTTCTGAATAGATGCATGTTTAAAATATACATTGTGTATTTTATTACCTTACTATCAGCTGCGAACCTTCACGGTCAATGACTACAGAAAGTAAATTACAATTTATTACTGGAAGTATTGTAAATTGATGCCAGAGAATGTGTCTTGAGAACATTCATATAATTTACGAGCTTAAACATTTAAAATTATCTTTTAACATTTGAGCTAAAATTTGATACTCTTCCTTGGCATCCATCCTTTCACAATCTCACCTTCCTTTAATCCTCACAATCTCTGGCTTCCTAAGTGCAATGTGCATTTTTTTGACCTTGGAGTTTAAAAGAGATTTGTAGACACACAAACATTCACGTTTGCTTTTGCGACGTTATATCCCATAAGCGTTCCAGACAAAGGGCTCCAGTGTGCACACTTCTCTCCCTGAGGAGGGGAGCTGAAAGCAAGGACATTACAGAAGTTAGCTGGGCTCCTTGAAAGTACCCCAAAATATTGCAGTGATGAACATAGTAAAAGAACTTACATAAAGAGGAAAGGAAATTATTCATGGGAAAATTATTCCAGGATTTCTTTAAAGGGAGATTCACAGAAACAGTGTACCAGTAAGGTTAAACCAGAAGGGAGATCTGCTGAAATGAGCCACTTTTGCTATGCAGTAAATGTCAGGTAGAGGAGTAAGAGAGGTTTCAATCTAATCAAGCATGGGCTGCCCTGACTTCCTTTTGCCTGAAGTAGTTTCTGTATCCTATTTGCCAAAGTAGAGACATATATTCTGCAAAAAAGATGCTGCTATCTAGTTTTCTGAGTCTTGTAGAAAATTCCTCTATTTAGCCAATTGCTGCATTCTTTGATGGTTTTCAAAGAAACACAACTAATAAAATCAGCCTTTCAAAGCATGCAATCAAAGGCTGCCAAAGAGAAGGTGCATGAAACCCACTCAAGAGGGTCAGACTAACAGGTAGAGTGCATTATTGTTTATAATAAAACATTTATGAATGACAGTGTAACTACAGTATTTTGAAAAATGGTTGCAAAGTAAGTAATAATACAGACATTTTATCTTGTAATCCTGCAAAGAGGGATACTCAGGAGAGCAGGATAAAGTGTTAGAAGCTTCTGAATACAAGTGAGAATAGCCAACACAATAAAATTACAACCATCTATTAGCAATTACATATGCTGTGGTTTTATTGCTGTTTTCTGGTCAACACTATTTGTATTGAGCACAGTACACTTAATAAGCACTCCTAGGAACAGAATTCCTTTAAAAAATGTTATCCATTTTCCCCTTGCTGTTTCCATCACATAGAAGATTCTAGTAGTTTACAATTATAAAGATACAATTACTATTGAAAATGTTGATATGCCATTAACTGTTAACCATTATTATGAAGAAAACCAAAAGGCTCATGTGCATGCACTTTCATATAATTATGCTACTTTCTCAATCACTTCTAATGTTTCCACAGTTTTCATCACTGCTAGCAAGTCAACATCTATTCCAGATCTTTCATTATTCCCATTTGAATCCAGTAGTGACACAGTAAGAATCTAAAGCAGAAATAATGTTTTCATTAATTATTGATGCTAAAGGGAATTCAATGTGCCACAGCATGGAAAGCCTGTCTAAACCAGAAAGAAGTAAGGGAGCAAACTCAAGGGACTTGCACACGGAGGGTCTGTTCTGAGCTCAAGAAGAAGCAATGGGGTTGGGAAAGAACATGGTAGGAGAGGAACTGGAGATGGAGCCTGTGAGAAACCATGGCCAGACCTGCAGGGACTGACAGGAAAGCAATTGGATTGGTTTATTATGTTGGATTTCTCTTTGCTTGCCTGGGGTTATTTCATAAGGCTCTGCTGCCCCTTGCTGAACTACACCCCTAAAAACCTGAATTTAGTCCACAGAGTGGTTTAGAGACCAGCCACTTATTTTCTGATATGAAGTAACATACTAACAGGCCAAGATACTGCTGATAATACAATGGACAGTTTCTTTCCCCAACTCAGAGATCATAAGAGCATTCTTTCCACACTTTAGTCTTGATTACTTGAAACAACATTCAAAGGGAACCAAACACATTGGCAGAGAAGCAGTGCAACCATCAGTGTAGCACAGAGTTAATTCCTATTCATGACAAAATTCCCTTGCAGCCTGTTCTCCCTTGGGGATCTCTCACCCTGGTCCCTGGAACCCTTGCCCAGGCAGGATGCACAGGGCAGTTTTAGACAGTGCTGTCAGCAAAGTGTGGCTGAACAATGCTTTCCAGTTTGGGACTTTAAAATTAAACTGTGTCTCTTTCTCTGTAAACCAGGATGAAACTGAGGTAAGGTGGTGTCCAAAGCAGGTTTGCAGACTGGCCATTCTCTAGGCATCAGATGTGTCATTTGTGAGCTGTACAAATGAGACATTTCCCTGCCTGCTTTCATACGGTGATAGACATGAAGTACAGATACTTTGAGTTTGTCAGTACGTTTGTCTTCCATGAGTTCCCTGTCACCCTGCCCTTGTGATAGTCCTTCGGCACTTTGGGATGGACAAAGAGCTCTGGATGCAACACAGAGGTGAAGTATCTCCATTAGGGGCAACTTCAGCCATGGCCCAGAACATATGGCCAAAGGGAAGATGTTATTGTGTTCCTTCTCTGCCCATCCCTTGCCTCTGTTTCTCTTTCTGTTGTCAGGTTTCTTCAAGTGTAGGGAGTCCTATTACACACAATGAAAATGCACACGGCAGGACCTGCTCAAAAGGTCTGCAGAAAATGACCAGATTTCCGGAGTAATACACGTACTTCCAGGAGAGATGGAACACGCAGTGAGTAGTAATTGGTACCATATCCCCACACACAGAGTAATCTGGGGAGCTCAATTAAATTATTGTGCTGTATTAAGAAAAGTATGTGATCACACAGTTAATGACATAGAACATGCACAGGGAGAAAATCTACAGTCACATTTTCAGTGTCTGGCTTTTCCTACCTTCTGAATGATTAATGATATTTAGGATGCCTTAATATGTCATTTTTATCTTGAAATTCACAGGTTGTTTTTTCTCTTTAAAAAGAGACTTGACTGCTGCCCCAAGCAGAAAGGGCCCTGAATCAGCTTCATGATTAAATGTAACACACAGGTTTTGAAATATGGCAATAGGTTCACCTTAAAAAGCACAGAAGCCAGAAATGGATGCTTGAGATGTAAATTTTCAGGCCTTTGCCTTTGCTATGCCATCTCTGCAAACAGCTCAGCCAAGTTACTGGTGATAAGCAGTAAAACCTGTTGATAAGCTCTTTATTTCCTAAAGCTCTACTCTATCCAGGAAAAGCATATATTGATCAGGAGATGAACGATATTTAATATATGAAAGATGCATTTTAAATGGCTGTGGTTGTTGAGGCAGTATTTGTGATTACCCCAGTGGTACGTGTGCTGTATGTCATTGCATACAGCATGCATGGTAAAACAGTGTCACACAGTGTGGCAGTTTTGTTCTAAACCACTGTAAACACAATTGTTGTAGGACAATACCATGGATTACCTCAAGGGAGTATGTTTACACCTATATTAATATATCTATGGAAATACCCCATCCATTCTAGTGCCTAAAATTTTTACATATGCTAATCATTTAACTAAAGTTGAGGGAAAGTTAGTAAGAGACCTTTTTCAACTCAATTGCTGTCTGAAAAATCAGTACCCCACTAAAATGCAAATGACTCCCTTTCATCTCTGAGTCACGATATGATAATTTATTATGATTTGGTATGGAGTATGACTCACTGCTCTTGAAATCATTGGGACTGGCATTGGATTCAGAATGTGAGCAGGCAAAATGTAAGGTTAGCTCCTGGAATATAACAAAGAAGTTCAGGTTCTGAAGGGGGAGCTAGATACCACTGTGAATTATGAAAATTGGCTTCTGTTAGTTGCAGCAAATACATGTGTCCAGTGGGGAAAAGGTTGGCTCACAGAAAGAAAGAAAGATGTCATATCAGGTGAAAGCTGTTGTCATGATTGCCCATATCCAGGGAGTCTTATCATGCTTTGGGGATCACCTAGCCAGGAAACAGGACTGTGTTGCCAAGTAAGATGGGATACAAGACACTTAAAACAATCATTGCAAATGGATGGTTGGCAGCTGTTACTGAAAAGAAGGGGAATAGCTTTCTTATAATAAAAGACTCTAAGGAAAATATTGAATGTGATGCTGTTGCAGCATTCCCATGTCATTCAGTATCATTAATGAGGGATGGAAATTGATATTGATGTTAGCTAGCACCCGCGTGCAGGTGCAGAATTCGGCTGGCCAAGATGAAGATGTTTGAATTGTTTTTGAGCAAGAGCTGGCACAAAAAAGTGCACAGAAACAGAACTGTTACAATGACACAGACATGCAAATGTGGGGACTTGGACCAGGGAACATCTATTGATCTGTGCTCACTGGAGAATGGTGCATAATACCAAAGATCTGTCCAGGAATACAAATGAAACTTGCTTAAGCTTCAGGGAAAAAAGCAAGAGGACAAAGAGGATGAGGCAAACTTGACAGTCCAAGTAAAATTACTCCTTATTTCCACTAAAACTAAAAAGTTTGATTAATCAGTTATTATGCATGAGAGCTCAGAGCCTTTTGGGTATTTCACACTCTGGTTTGGCTTTAAGGTGGATTCTGCATGCCATTCAGCCAGGACTATCCCAGGTTAGGCTAATTGCTACAATGACTTACACAATTCCCCAGAGATCTAGTCCTGCAGAGAAAATCCATCTCTCACCACTTCCCACCTCATTTTTTGGGGTGAAATGGGAGCTCATCCTTGGGACGTCCATGGATTTTGGCAGATGATTCAGGGAAAATACAAGTTGATTTCTGCCACAGTACTGTTTGTCCTTTTGGACAGGGCTTCTGTCATGTTGGTAAAGGATGATCACAGCACGCCCCTCTCCTTGCAGCAGACCATGTCAGGACTAACTCTCAGCAGGCTATAAACAAACCAAGAAAACATGCCTTCCTGACAGACATACATGTGGAAATGATTTTATTTTCAGAAACAAGTAGAATATAATTAGAAATTAATGCGCAAATGAAAGAGATGAGCAAGGGTTTTGGTCAGCCTGGATACAGCTAGACATGATGGCAAAAGGAAGGCACTGGAAGAGGAGAAGGTGAATGAGAAAGTAAAATGTTAAACATGTTTTGCTGAAAGTGGGGGTCCTCATGCAGCCTCCCCTCCCTTGCCACAGAAAAGCTGTTGTTCCTTGTTGAGATTTCAGCTCCACTTATTGGTGCTGACTGTTGGACTATGGGCTGGGAACATCTCGGTCACACAATTTTTTTGCATATTATTTCCATCTCGCTTACAATGCACTGACAAACCAAATTCCAGCTTTAAATCCTGGGAGATTGTTGGGTTTTGTTTGTTTTTGCCATGCAAGTTATTAAAAATCAAAAGAATTCATGGGTTTAAAAAAAACCCACCTATTTAGTCATGCCAGAAAGCAGGAAAGTTTCTAGCTGATAGTTAAAAAAAAAATCGAACAGTGAAACATGACAAGTTTCATCCCACTATCTGATCTCTCCGGAAACTTACAAAACAAATAAAAATAGTGATTTAGAATGAATAGGCTTAATGTAGTCTTACTCAGTGTTGTTTTTACTGTGCTTTTCTGAAATCACTGGCAGCTGAAAAAAGAGACATACAATGAAGTAAAATGTCACAACGTAATATGTCAAAATTTTCTCAGCAAAATGAATCATTTCAAATGTCTTTAAAACAAGATGGATTGACTCTTGTGTACTGTTCAAACATGCTGTTTCCCAACATGATCTGATGCTATCTGCCTTTGCAGGAGCAAACCATAATTGTTTTGCACCTTATTTGGAATTTTTTTCTTGCTATTTATTTATTTGGTTGGTTGATTGGTTGGTTATTGTTCAGAAATGCACTGTAGATGCCCAGCAATGGCTTGCTTCATGAAGATTATGTCTAGATGAGTGGAAGCAGTTGAATTACTACACCTTAAGAAGCTGTTGTCTCCTAGCTGAGTCCCTCAGCCAAATCCTTCACTTTGTGTATTAAGGCACACATCCACATACACTCATGCAGCAAAAGTCACTCTAGAGGTTGCTTTCTTCATTAATAAAGAGGCTAACAATTCTAATAGATTTCATCTCCTTCTTTGCATATTCTCTAGCAAATCAATCTGGATTTCATTTGGAAGATGTGGGAAAATGGGTTTGTTAAATTCTATTAACTGTAAAACAGCATAGTGGCACACCAACATAGTTAGACAAAAGCTAATCAGTGCAAAAAACAATATGTGCTTTATTGAGTAGGTGATTATATATATATATGTCATTCAATTCGTTCCAGCTTGTGAAGTGCCTGTGCTGAAAATGCATAACATGGTCATTATTCTTCTGAAGGAAGAAAACTCCCGTGCATACAATAAGTGAAAGAATTGCTACACATCTTATTAAAATAAGGATATGATTGCTTTGAAAATATGATTGTAAGTCATTAGGTGTGTGTGAATGTGGTGGTTTGAACCTGAGTTGATGGACAGTCGTTTAGACCAATACTGTTTCTTAAAATTTACATATTTAAACCGCGTGGAGATGCGGGAACTTCCCTTTGGTGTGCGAGCCTCCCATGGGGAAGGGGGGAAATGGGCCCTGGGCTCCATCTCTTGTAGCAGCCCCTGGCCTCCCCTTCCCTGGCGCCAGGGCACAGCCCTGGGTAGTGGTGGGAGAACCCCCTCAGAGCTATGGGCAGCTTAGAAAACAACCACTAAGCTGCTGCATAGCCAATACCACCCAGAGCGGCTTTTTTTAAGGACTGGAGAGCCTCTCCCCCCACCCTCCACACAGCCCCTGCACAGACCCAGAGGGAGCCAATAGAGCTTTCTGCAACCAATGTAGCCAGAGTCCAGCTGAGGAGCCAGTCGCATAAAGAGAAAGAGGCGTTTTCTCCAACATAAAGCCCAAAGAAAATCATGGCGACTTCAAGTTCAGAGGGAAAGAGAAAGTAAGTCAGGGGACACAGAGCTGAAGATGGCGGCGGGAAAAGAGGGCAGAGTCAAGCCCAGCACAAAGCTTAAAAATACTTTTTGCAGGCTGTGGTAAAAATTGTAATATCACAAACTGTTCTTTTCTCTTTAATCCACCTAAAGACATGGGGGGATGAGAATTCTGTGTGCAGCCTGTGGGAAAAAGAAACATGACCATGCCAGGTCACCTCAGAGCTATAAAAGACTTTTAGAGATTTTGTGAAGAAGGGAGCAGTTTCTTTTGGGCTAGAATTTGCTTATCCTTAAAAAAGAAACACCCAGTGTGTGGCCCATGCTGGCAGTAGTGGGAAGACTGCAAGATTCATGGGAGAGATATTTTTCATGGCAGCAGAATTTCTGGGTGGGTCTGTTGTCCTTTGCGCAGTTTGGAAACCATGTGAAGCAAAAGAAAACCTTTTTTCCTTAAACTGTGGAGAGACTTTTAAGAACTGTAATACTGACCAAAATCATAGTTTGTTATCCTTTTTGTGAGCTGGGTAAAAAGGGGAAGTGCTGGATGAAAAGGGGGGTTTTGCTTTAATTCCTTATTATATCTTTTTACTTTTAATTCTGTTAGTAATAAACTTCATATTCTTTAAAGTTTGGAGGCTGCTGTGCATTTGTCCTAATTCTTATCTCACAGAATGTAAGAAATGCAAACAAAACTATCTACACTTAATTGGTGTTTCTGCCCGGTTTCAAACAGAACCCGATACTATTCTCAGCACATACATCTGAAGGAAGGTGACAAAACCTTTGGTCCCTGCCTCTTTGTTTAATAATACTCTTATGGTTTGATGAGGCCAGGAAATCTTAGCTCCTCCTGAAGTGCTTTGGTGACTTGAATGCAGCAGGGATTTTCTTACCACGCCTTTCCTATGTTGTGTAATGGACATTTCTGAGAACTGAGGGTACTCCTAGAAAATAAACAGCAACAAATACTTCCTCTCTCATTTTCGGTGAAACCAAGCACGTGGAAAAAGGAATAGCCAGGACAGCAAAGCCCCATGAGCAGTGTGGAATGGAGTACTCCCATTTTAAAATGACAGCTTCTTCCAACTTCATAACACAGAATTTGCAGCTGTCCAGACTACTCATTATGCTGTATATCCTTCTTATCCAAGAAAGAAAAGATGTACAGATGACTCAGATGATAGGTGTCCAAGTTTTACCAGCCATGGCTTTGCATTAGTATATGATAGGAGGAGTAATTTGTATTTAAATAAGCATGCTCTGTGTTTCTTGACCAGGAAGGTGATTCAAGTACCCAAAATTTCATTTATATCTGCCTGAAATAGCTGTTATCATGCTCTAAATGACTATCATTCAGTGCAATTAGTTCCTACTTTGGTTATGGATAACTTTGCATTTGAAAAAGCAGTAAGGTGCATATTTTGTTTTTCAGAAATTTATTTCCTTTTCTATAGTACCATATGTTTTGAATTTTCAATTTACAGTCTAATACTTATCCTTTGAGCAATTATAATGATTGTTTAATGCCACAAACAGAAAAGTACAGGCACAAAATCGCTATGTTGAAGTGCAAGTTGACTTTTGGAAACATAAATCCATTGAGCAGAAGAGCATTATATTAAACAAAGTAGAATTGGTCCCAAAGAATATTAGAAATATTACCTATAAATGAGGTAGCAAAATAACTCAGTAGATGAATGGGAAACAACCACATCTTCTTATTCTCTATTGCAAATCACTGATTTAATTTAAATATGCATGTATAAAACTACCTAGGCCAGAAGAAAGATGCAACTTGTATTTGAACAAGCACTGAATCACTAACGTTCAAATTTGTGTTACAGTCCAAAGCAGAGAAATGTGGGAAATGTAAAGAAAGGGATGCTCTGTCTGAGTCATGTAGCCTTCTGACATATAAATTGATTTGATGAAACTGGGGCTGTTCCCTTTCATGGAATTACAGAACCAATTAGGTTGGAAAAGACCTCTGAGATCACTGACTCCAGCTTATGATTGAACACCCCCTTGTCAACCAGATCATGGCACTGAGTGCCACATCCAGGCTTTCCTTAAACATTTCCAGGGATGGTGACTCTGCCACCTCCCTGGGCAGCCCATTCCAATGTCTAATCACCCCCTCTGTGAATAAATTCCTGCCAGTGTCCAATCTAAACCTCCTCTGGTGCAGCTTAAAAGACTGTGTCCTCTCACCCTGTCGACAGTTACCTGGGAGAAGGGGCTGATCCCCACCTGGCTCCAGCCTCCTTTCAGGGTGTTGTAGAGAGTGATAAAGTCTCCCTTGATCCTCCTCTTCTCCCAGCTAAACAACCCCAGCTCCCTCAGCCACTCTACATAAGACTTGTGCTCCAGATGCTTCACCAGCTTCATTGCCCTTCTCTGGACTCCTCGGAATGGTGTCTTTAAAGCCTACCTCAATATCCTTTCCCATTTTCACTTCTCCTTCACCCTGAGCCATGACAATTGTCTGCTTCTCTGTCCAGATCATTGCCTCATATCACCCCTTCCCTACAACTCAAAGATCCCTCTATAGTACTAGGAAAGACTGTATTTTCCTCTTTCAGATTTCTCCTCAAGCCTCAGCTCTGACAAATAACGCTTGGAGAGGAGGGAATACTGCCAATAACTGGATTATCAACAATTACAGCCTCCTAACATTTTATCATTATGTCAGGTTCAACATGTTCAGCATCATGTTCCATTTCATCCTGAAATACCTTGCCCATAGCATAGAGTGGAAAGACCACAGAGCTCGTGCTATATATATACACTTTCACAGAAGTCATCATTTTCCTCCCCAGCAGATAATACAGAGCCTGCAATGAATCCCATACAACTGCACTGAGAGAAAAGGCAGTCACAGAGAGTAGATGACCAAAACAGTGTTGAGTTTCTATAAATAATACATTGGAGAGATTAAGTAATTATAATTCAAGGGAAAGGTTTTAGCACCATCATACATTATTTCCTCTCTGATTTAGAAACAGCCCTCTGGATCTGAAAAGGAACAGAGGCATGACATCTGTTTGTCTGTCCAGGTATTGACATTCTATTGCGTTCATAAAGGCTTATTCCCTCTGTTTCCCTGCTCTCATGTGACCACAATTAGCATTTCTCCACATGCAGAGGAATCCTCCTGGGGATTAGCTAATGAAAAGTGCTGTAATTCAAGAAATGCATCCCCTTTGGCTGCTATTATTTGCTTTTCTCTGTCAGCCAAACAAATATTGATATTTGGGGGCCTCATCTACCAACAGAAATTTCTTTCATTGGTGTCTCATATGGATGCAAATTAATAGTGCATATAATACACTCACAATCAAAACCTGGGTTTTTTGTTGCAAAACTATTTTTTCTATTTACTTTTTTTTTCAGTTGAAGATCATTCTTTACCATGGTCTTATGCTTCTACTGATTTGCAGAACCACTGGGAATTAGATTAATCAGGACAGGGTTCAAATCTGATTCTATCTCATACTTATGCTAACAAACCAGACAGGTTTTTTTGCCCGCAGGGAGAGATGTCTGGAGAAAAAAAGGGGAAAATGCAACATTTCCTAACCTGATGCAAAGACGTATTATTTCTAAAAACCTTTTAAACAAACACCAAACAAAACCCACCAGAAACCCCAGCCTATATCCCAAACATCCTGTAGTGCTGCTGCTGCGTCAGAGCTCCTGCAGCTGCCCTGTGCACAGTGTGCTGCTCCCCAAGGACACGGCTCTGCCTCTCACTGACCCAGGGCTTGCTGCTTCCCACAGAACACCAGTCCCACTCTGAAGTCATCCAGCCACTGCACAGAGCCAAAGACACACGGGTGACATTTAGAGTGGTGAAGACCTGCGAGGTCATAGACACAGACATTTGTGTTGATGGCTTTTTGCTGAAAAATACCTGAATAGATTTGGATAGAACAGCCAATCATCTTCAAGAGGAGAATC
The DNA here is from genome assembly GCA_013397175.1 of Platysteira castanea. NCBI lineage: Eukaryota > Metazoa > Chordata > Aves > Passeriformes > Platysteira > Platysteira castanea. The sequence continues at coordinate 78,153 of VYXC01010733.1, read as the reverse complement.
CCTTTAATAAAGGTGTTCATAAAAGCACTTTGGTACCATTTTTGCATGTCCATTTTCCCTGCAATCTACAGTCAGATTGAGGTTGTAAATCTTATGGTAGCTACAGGTAGCGTACGGTCAGAACAAGAGGAATACCAGGAGGTCCTCCTTGTTGAGAACTTCCCTGGAAACAAAAGAAAGAAGCTCAGATCTTGTGGAAACTTTCAAAACCAGCTAAATGAATGTTTCAAGATACATGGCTCAAAGGACATTTGTCATGTTGAGCATTTAAGTAGCACATTGATTTTCTTTGCAGTTTATTTAATATTCTGAATATGTCAGATCTTGATTTCATTTGCATTTGAAAGATACTTGATATGGTCAGAATAATATTGAGAGGAATTAATTCATTTCATCCCACATTAGAAAAGCTTTTTCATTACTTCAGATATGAAGCCTGTAACAGTGATAGCTTCCAATTAATGGCTCTCAATGGCATTTTCTTGTTCACATACCTTCACATAGAGAAATTTCCTATAGCCTTTCTAAAATTACTTCTCTACCTAGAAAAGTTGGACAATGATGTCTAACACTATAATATGAGAAAATTATTCTGTCAAGACAATGCTAATGGATTTTTGAAGCTGATAATATTTGTATCTCTTCAGTATGGGACAATGATTTCTGACATCTTTGATCCCTGAAAATTATAGGGGAAATTGTTCCCACCTCAAGTGTGATCAGGTGGGGACCCACACAGGGAGGTGGCAGTAGAGGGGCTGAGCAGGAGCCCAGAACCAAGTCAGTGCTGGGTAGATTCCCAAAGCTGGATTCATCCCAGAGCCCAGCTGCAAACAGGGTAGGAAAAGGTTTTTCACCCAGAGGGTGGTTGGGCACTGGATCAGGCTCCCCAGGGAAGTGGTGACAGCACCAAACCTGACAGCTCAAGAAGTGCTTGGACAATGCTGTCAGACACATGGTGTGATTTTTGAGGTGTCCCATGCAGGGCCAGGAGTTGGACTTGATGTTCCTGATGGGTCCCTTCCAACTCAGCATGTTCTATGACTCTGTGATTCTTCCCAGGATAAGGCAGTTCTGATGGCACTTCAGTCACACCCATCCCCAGAGGTAATACTGCAGAAAAACTTAGGGATCATTTTCAGATAGAAATAGTCATGGCAAGTGCAATTGCTGTCATTCAGGGTTGTTTCTGCACTTCCTAGGGACTACTTTATCTCATATATAATTGGATACAAGATCCACACCCCTGTATTTTACATTCCTTACACTTTTACATAGAAGAAATCAGCTGAATGTGCTATTGACAACTGGTTGTTATTTTCCTGTTAACTCTTCTCCTTAGCTGCAGAATGACAATGAAACCAAAACAATTTTGTGAGTAATGGAAGAATAAAAGTTTTCACAATACCACTGTACCGTAGCTTGTAGACAGTTGAGATATTCTCAAATGCAGGAATTTGTGTTTGTTAAGAAGGTTTTTGAATGAAGTTAAGGCTAAATCAGCTGCTTACATCTTCCACTGTGATTCTCATCTAGTTTGATTCACCAAGCTCAGGGGACTTTTGCCTGTTCCAACCTTCAGCTTCCTTAGCTTAAATGCAAAATGAACACACCCAAATGTTACAAAGTAAAGCCTAAGTTTCACAATTAATATCTCAATTGATATGTTTAGAAAATAATAAGTTCATAGAACTGAAAGAACTTATTTATAAAAATAAAATTACTTATTTTTTTATAAAAGCTTACCTCCTCAAAAGCCTTATTGAGAAGAAGCCTATTTTGAAAAATAGCTACGTACTCTTTATTAAACTCAAATATGAGTGGTTATTTCTCATGGCAGGAGGCTTGAACTAGATGACCTTTACAGGTTCCTTCTAACCCAAACGACTCTATGAGATCAGGCACTTACAATGCTTTTAATAAATTTATTTTCATTCATTTCATAAAGTATCTGAAAAATGTAAATTTTTATAGAATTATTGTTCCACAACACAAGTACAGAGCTAGATTGATGTTACTTTTTGCTTCATTTCCCATTCCAAACCCTCAGAATATTGCTATTTATAGCAATCGATGTTGCAGTGATCCTTAAGAGCAATAAGAATGAACTGCAGAGTGTTAGGTGTGTCCACACGTGCAGCTTCATGTAAAAAGTTCATCATGTAGACAAGTGGTGAAAGAAAAGCATGACTGTAGTTACACAAACTTGGTAGACAACAGAAGGTGTAAATGGAGAAGGACTTACCCCTAAAAGCTATGGTAGAGCCAAGAACTGAACTCACATTATTGGAATGCAACTGAAACACACTGAAATTTTACTCCTAAAAGAAAGGAGTTTGTGTTTCATCTCTTGTGATCTGTCATGAGCGTGAAAAACAAGGCCATCTTAAGGGCTTTTATGTAAGTACAATTACACCAGGGGAGGAAAACTGAGATGTTACTGCCTCTTGCAAATACAGGGTACTGGATTTGAGACAGAAAATATTTAGCAGTACTGAAAATGAATGATGGACAATTTTGGCTCAACACAAGAATTAAGCATCTAGTATATTGACATAATTTTTACTTCTTCTAACTGAGTCTGCTGGAGTCTGATTTATTTCAGTCAACCCTTATTCCCTCGTAGAAATTGTTGACATACTATATTATAGCAATCAATCAGTATCTGATTAAATGAATGAAGCTCTTTCATTACCTTCAAAACCAGATTGAATTGCTGCAGCCATAATGGGAAGACAATATTTCACCTTGTTTTGAGGAACCCCCGTCCTGCTTCCAAGCCCTGATACTTATTGTTCAGCATGTTTGATTGGAGAGGAAGATTTATGTCCCCCCTTTCCCAGCAGCAGTTAGGAGTAAAGGCAGAGGATTAGAGGATTAACTGACTGTGGGACAGCTGTGGCATTGCTCTGTCTCTGAGCTGAATGTGCAGTTCAAATATTGACTGCTAGGGAAGGCGAGGGAAGGAAGGAAGGAAGGAAGGAAGGAAGGAAGGAAGGAAGGAGGGAAGGAAGGAAGGAAGGAAGGACGGAAGGAAGGCAG